>JAODAL010073056.1:0-14870 GCA_025379985.1 Phyllomedusa bahiana | reverse complement strand
ATTCCCGGGGAAAGACAGTAATTAAATTTGTAAAGTTTTTCTAAATTGGTCGGCAAAAAACCAAGCCAACCCAGAATAGGAGCGACAATGTCCCTTAGATCCTATGGGGGGAGAATTGACCAATCGGGAATAGGACGACAGTGGCCCATTCTTTTTCCTATGGAAAAAAATGGCCCCAAATTTCATATTCAAAGGGGGGACGTTCAAAATACAGAAAAAAACCCTGAAAAAAGTGTTTTGGTTAAAGGGCAGCGGGGGCTCGTCCAGCTTAGCCAATCAGAGCGCGAGTCCCTTTTTCTTAGAGTTCTATGGGGAATGGGAAATTTTAAAAGAGGCCCCCCCCGAAAATTTGGACCAATGGGAGGGGCGAGGACGCTCCTATGGGTTTTCAAATTTGCAATTGGTATAAAACTGTACAGGGGCTAAAATCAAATTAAAAACATTTCCAAAAGTTTTTTCCGGGATGTGTTTTAAAAAAGGGAATACTAATATGGGGGCAAACGAAAAAAAAATTTTCTTTATTTTCGAGAAACCATATTTATTACCCTTGGAAAACGAAAATAAAAAAAATAAACATGATTTTATGGGCCCTTTTTTTTTTTTTTTCTTTAAAGCCACAAATTAGAAATTGTTGTAAAATACACTTTTGGCAAAAATTCTGTAGTGTTAAAATTTGATTTCAGCCATTTTCCCACTTTTTCCCCGATTGATTAAAAAACCCCCATGGAAAGCGTCGCTCGCTCTCCATTGGTCCAAATTACGGCCCCTTTTTTAAATTTAAAATTTCCCTTAAAAAAAAACCCTCAATGGGGAAAGCAGCTCGCGCTCTGATTGGCAAAGCGGGAAAATGAGCCCCCGCTGCTTAAAACCCAAACAGCTCGTTTCCCCCTTTTTTTTTTTGGGGGCCCCCCTTTGTTTTTTGGGGGCCCTTTTTTTTAAAATTTTTTTCCCCCCTTTTTTTTTTGGTTTTTCCCCCCCGGTTTTTAAAGGGGGCCCTTTCCCTCCTTTTTTTTGGGGGGGTTTTCCGCCCTTTTTTTTAAAAATTTTTTTTTTTGGGGGGGTTTTAAAGGGGGTTTCCCCCCCCGGGGGGGGGGAAAAAAAAACGTTGTTGGGTTTTTGGGGGTTTTTTTTTTTTTTTTTTTAAAAGGGGGGGGGGGGAAAAAAAAATTTAAAAAAATTTTTTTTTTTTAAAATTTTTTTTTTTTTTAAATTTTGGGGGGGTTTTTTTTTTTTGGGAAAATTTTAAAAATTTTTTAAAAAAAAAAAATTTCCCCCAAAGGGTTTTTTTTTTTTTCCCCCCCCCTTTTGGTTTTTTTTTAAATTGGGGGTTTTTTTTAAAAAAAAAATTTTTTTTTTTTTGGGGGGGGGGGAAAAGTTTTTTTTAAAAACTTTTGGGGGGGGGGTTTTCCTTTTTTTTCTTTTTAAATTTTGTAAAATTTTTTAACCCCCTTTTCCCACAAAAAATTTTTACCCCCCATTTTTTTTTAAAAACCCAGGGTTTTTGGTTTCCCAAATTTACCCATTTTTTTTAAGAATGGGGGGGGGTTTTATTTAAACTTTTCCCAATATGAATTCCCCTTTGGCCTGGGGGGGGGGGAAGGGGGTTTCCCAATTTTTTTGGGAAAACTGTTTTCCCTCTTTTCTCTATATTCCTCTCATTTTTCCAAACCCTTTTCCCAATATAAAAAGCTTGCTTTAAGTTTCCCCAAATTTTCGGGAAATTTTTGGGGCCCCTTTGGGGAAAAGCCAGTGTTTTTGAAGCACTTTTGGGCCCGTTTTTAAGGGTGTTATTTTCCCCCCTTCGTTGTGTTCCCTGAGTTCTCTCCCTGGTCTACACTTTGTGACGAAATGAAAAATAGGCTTTGGGGATTAAAGGTTCCCAAGAGTTCCCCAAAGTATCCTTTAAAAAAGTTTACCCTGATCCCAGAACTCCTGCCCTTTTGCACAAACCCAAACCATTGGAGTGCAATGGGTTACCCCTACCCTGGGCCACATTTCGGGCCCAGGCCTGAAAGATATTTTGTCTCTTCACCCCCATGGGGTTTATATTAAAGGGCATATTTTGGGATTTGTGGGGCTAGTCTAAATAAAATCTTTTCCCCATTGCTCACTAAACACTGCTGCCTTACTAAAGTCAACCCCTTTTAAGGAATTTTCGGGGAAGATTCGGGGTTTCCATCAGTTGAGATTCCCAATTTTTTAAAGGTTTAAGCCCCCAGTTGTTCTGTTTTCCTTATTGCGTAGATTGGGAGTAAAATTTTTGACAGGTTCCCCTTCCCCCTTCCCCTTTTAAACAAAGCCCCCGGGAAAATTTCCTTTGAACCCCCTTTAAAGATTGAAGTTTGGTCACTGAGGCTTTGCAAAAGCTTTCAGTCCCTTTATTGGAAAAATTTGCTTAGTCCCCAATCCAAATTTTATCCTCTAGTTCCCTCCATTTGGGGGGGACCCCTTTCCCGGGATAGTGAAAGGGAATCCCCTAATTTTTTGGGGGCCTTTTCTTTCCAAAGCCAGAAAAAGAGTTTATTTTCTTTCCCTGCACTGAACGGGGTAATCCCAAAAAGGGAGGAAAACTGCAAAAGGATGTACAGGGCCCCCCCTTTTTTTTGAACCCAATTTTTCTAGTGGCGCCCGTTGAAAAAGTGCCCCTAAGAAACCAGGCTTTTTTTAAACCCTCCGCCCCTTTGGGAAAAAAGTTTAAAGTGGGAGATGCGGGAAAGTGTAAAAAAATCCGCAGGGGCTGGTTAGCTGGGATTCCTAAATTTTGTTGGAAAAAATAGATTGGAATTCCAAACCCCAAATCTTGAAACCTTGTCCCCAAACTTTTGGCCCCCCAGATTTTTAAAGTCTTATGTTTGGGAGCTGCAAAAACCCCCCCTCCCCAATTTTTCCCCAAAAAAAATTTTTAGTTTTTTTTAAGCTAAAAACCCTGGAAAATTTTCCCATCCCCAATTAAATTTTAAAAAGGCGTTTCCGCAGCCCGTTCACATCCATGTGATGTCAAAGTGGGTTGTTCTGAAAAGAGGGTAAAGAAAATCCTTTTTGGCGAAATAAACCTTCTTGATCAGCAAAAAAACCCCTTCCCCAATTAAAAGGGGAAGGGGAAAGATCTCCCCAAAATTTCCCTCTAGTTCGCCACTATCTTGTCCAGAAAGGGGGGGGTTTAGTTAAAAAGGGTATGACTTTTCACCATTGGGCCCAAATTTTAAATGCCCAGTTTAGGTTAGGGGAAATTAACCAAACCCGGGGACCCCCAATTTATTCAATCAGGAAATTTTTAAAAACGCTGGCCAAAAATTTTGGCAAAAACTGACTTTAAAAAGGTTTATTTATTCTGAACCCCCGAAAAACCCCCCCAAACTTGGCCAAGTACCCGAATTTTCCCAAAGGTGTTTTTTGTGGGTTTCCTCCGGGAAAAAAGAGGTGATGTCATCGGGCGAAAACAAGTCATTTTTAAAACCTCTTCAAAAAAAACCCCACTTTGATGCCTAAATTTTGGGTTCTGAACCCCAGAAAAAGGTAAAATAAAAAAAAGGGTTTCCCAAAACGCAAATGTTAAAAACAGAAAAATTGGGCAAAAATAGGGGGGGCAAAACCGGGTCTGTACCCTTTTGGGACCCGGGAAAATTTTTGGGCGAAAAATGAACCCTTTGGGGAAATTGGATTCGCCCCTTTGGGGTGTTCTGAACTTGGCTGCTAAAAGTAATTTCAAAAAATTCCCCCGAGAAGCCCATCTTTTTTCCAAAATTACTGGGTTAAAAGAAAAAAGTGCCGTTCCCCGGTTGTCAAAGGCCTTCTCTCCCTTTCCAATTTCCCCAAAAAATTTAAGGCCTGCAAAACAACCCACTCTGGCCTCCCCTCTAAACCGCTTCCTTTTACTGAAAAAGACTGCCCAAAATGTTTTAAACCCCGCTAAAATCTCCCTTTTCCAAGGTCCCTTTATTTGGGGGCTACCTATTAGTTTTTGGGTTCAAAAATTTTGACGGGCCTAATTGGGCCCTTTAAATTTTTGAAAAATTTTAATTTTGGGGAAACATCCGGGTTAAAATTTAATAAAATTTTGGTCTTTATGACCCCGGGCTGTTGGGGAAATATTTGTTTTTTTTAAATTTTTTAAATTGATAAATTTTTATTTTTTGCTTTTAAAAAAAAATTCCGGTTTTGGAAAAAACTTTGACCTGTCGCCTTGCAAAAATTTTCTTCGGCTAAAAACTTAAAAAGAAAAGGGTGGGGTTGATTCTCGTTCCCTAAAAATTTTGGGAAAAGGGAAGCCCCCCGGGGGAAAAGCCCAAAATTTTTGGGCCTGGGGCTTTGGTTTTGGTGGAAAGTTTCCTGATAACTTCGTAGTTCCTCCTTTTTTAAAAAGGTTAAATTTAATTTACCCCTTTCTTCTGTCCGAAAAAAAATAGCAAAAAAGCCGTTAAAAATTTTTCCAGAGGAAAACTGGGCCCCCCCTTTTTAAAAATTTGGTTAATTAGGGAAGTTGTAAAAGTACAAAATTCTCTTTGTTTTGGCAAAAGGATGGTATTTTTTTCCCTTTTTGGAAATTTTGGAAAAAGGCCCTTGAAATTTTTTAAAGACAAAAGGAAAAATCCCCCTTCGGTCCCCTCCCTGTTTCTGACCAAAAATTAGCTAAACAGGGAACGGCCCGTTTGTTGCCAAAAAAAAAAAAAAAAAAAGCCAAAAAAAACCAAGGGAAAATCCCTCAATTTTTATAAATCCAGGAAAAACCTTTTTCCTTAAAGGGGTTTTCTCCCTGAAAATTAAAAAATTTTTTCCTTTGCGAGGACCTGGTAAGTTTGGGGTTTTTGCGGGGGAAAAATTTTTGCCAAAAGGTAATTGCTTTTTTGGGCCCTTTTAAAGGCGGAGTGTTGGGGCCTTTGTCAAAATTCCCTTTGGGCGGCCCTTTTTCTTTCCCGGGTCGGGTAAGACATTTTTTCCCCCAACCCAATTCCCGGTTTTCCCTTGTCCCAAAAAAAAAGCGAAAGGAGACCCTTTTTTGTTTGGAGCATGTTTATCTTGGGCTTATTTCCCCCCCAAAATTTTTTTTAGGGATTTTTTAAATTTGTTTTTTAATTGCCATGAAAAAAGTTCCCGGGAAAATTCGCCACAAAAAATGTCTTTTTCCTTTGGGGGGGGAAGATCTCTAAGTTTTAAAAAATAAAAAAGCACCGGGGAAAAGGTGGTTGGAAAATTATTTTTGGGGATCCCCCTTTTCTAAAAAGGAAAAGGTTTTAAAAAAACCCCTTCCCAGAAAAATAAAAGGTGCTTGCTTGGGAATTTGGGGCCCCAGTCGAGCCCAAAGGAAAAAAAATGCGCTTGAAAAAAAAGAAGTGGGTATTTTGTTTTCCTCCGGGTTAAAAAAGTGCCTAAAATGCTTTCCGTAAAAAACCCTTGCATTTAAAATGCAAAAAAAAGTAAAAACTCAAAAAGACTCTGTCTGGGGTCCCCCCACCCACCTGGTTTTTAAAATTTGAAAGTTTTTTTACTTAAGGGCCCTTTCCCATGACGAAAGTTGAAAATCCCCAAAAAACCCTTGGGTTATATGTTTACGCTCTCTTTCAATATAAAAAAAGGTCCCCTCCCTTGAGGGAAAAAAAAAGAGTTTATCTTGAAACGTTTGGGGAAAAATAAAACATTGAAAAAAAAAAAAAAAACAAAGTTTCCCCAAAAAGCGGGAAAGTTTTTTTTTAAACTTTTAAAAAACGTCCAGCTTTGTCCCTAACCGGGTTAAACTGATTTTTTGCCCCTTGGTGTTTTTTTTTGTTGAAAAAGAAAAATGATCCCCCCGGGCCTTCCCCCTTTTTCCCCAAAAAAAGGGTGAAACCCAAAAAACCCTCCTCCAACCCCAAAAGCTTTTTGAGCGAAAAAAGTTTTTTCCTTTTAAAAAAGGTGGGGAACTCTTTTTCCCCAATAATACTTTTTGGCCCTTCAGCTTTTTTGAGATGTTCAAAAACAACCACCCGTTCTCTTGTGGGGGGAAAACGCGGCCCTTTTGTTCCCAATTGTAACAAAATCGTTTTGGTTTGCAAAAACTTAATTTTTAAAACACCAGCGACCTTTTCTTAATCCAGAAAAGGGGTCGGAAAAAAATTTTCCCCCCAAAAAAACCCCAAATTTACAAATTTTTAAAAAACACCTTTTTTAAAAAAACCCCTCAAAACTCCTTTTTTTTAATTTAGGGGGGATTCCTTTTTTCGTGTTTAAATTGGGGAAAGGCCCGAAAAGGGGTACCTTCCCCCAAAAAACCTTTTTAAAGGAAATAGAAATAAAAAATGGGAAACCCCCTTTACCCCCCCCCGTCTTCCCTTTTAGGGAAAAAACATTTGTGCTCAAACCCTCCCCTTTTTAAATTTAAAAACCCTCTTTTAAAAATCTCCAAAAAAAAACCAGCCCAAAACCCCAATAAAAAGTTTTGGGGCCCAAAAGTTTTTTTTTCCCTTTCTCTTTTCGCCAAGTTAACCCTTACCCCCCGCAGTAAAAAAACTGCGGGGGGTTTGGTTTTATAAAAGGAAAAGGAAAATTTTTCACTTTTAAAAAAGTAAAAAAACCCCGGCCCCCAAAAGGCCCCGGGAAAACCCTTTTTGGTTCAGCTCATGGGCTTTCTGGGAAGCCCGGGTTTTTTGCCCCTTGTTTGGAAAATCGGGGTTTATCTTGTTCGGGGAAAAGCTTTTTTGGTTCTTGTGGCTTACGCCAAAAAGGCCCCCCTCTTTTTGGGAAAACTTTTTTTTTTTCCCCGGCTGCCCCAGGACCGTCCCCCTCTTTTTTGGATTTTAATTGGCGGGGCAGTTTTCCCCAAAACTTTCCACCTTTAGGGCCCATAATTGATTGGGAAAATTCCTTGTTTTTGGAAAAATCTTTAAAAAATGGCCGGGAAATGTGGGTTTGAATGGGAAAATTTGCTTCAAAAACCAAAGAAGCGGTGCAAAAATTTAAAAAGGAAAAGTTTCCCCCTTTTCTTACCCAAATTTTTAAAAATTGGAGTAGTAAAAAAAGCAAAATAAAGGAGTTTATCCCCCCGGGTTTTTAGAAAAAGGTAAACCTTTAGGGTGCGGTTTTGTTTAAAAAGGAAGCTGGGCCACTTTTCGAATTTCCAAAATTTTAAAAACTAAAAACCCGGTTTCCTGGGTTTTTGTTCGGGTTTCTTCCTGGGGACCCAGATCTTGGGGGCCCCCAAAAATTCTTTTGTGCCCGTTTTACCTTCGGGGGGCCCCGGGAGCCCGGGGCCCTTTGGGGTTTGTTTTTTGGGCGTTTTTTCATGCAAGGTTTTTGCTGGATGGGCTTCCGTTAAAAACCCTATGATTCTCAGATTTTTTCCTGCCGGTTAAAAACCCAAAAAATTTCCCCCGGGTGTCTCCCTTTTTCCCCTGAAAATTTGCAGGTTCTTTTGAGTAATTTCTCCATGGTGTTTCTTTTTACCGGGGATTTATCCCTCCACCACAGCAAATTTTTCCTTTGCTCCACTTTTACGCCCCAAGTGTGGTTTTTTAAATTTTTCAGCATAAAAGGGGGATGAGCCCTGCAGAGGCCCAATGTGCTTTAACTAAAAGCAGGATGGGGCCTCAAAGGAGGCTGTTTTTTGGGGGGGCCCAAAAAAATTTTGGCTACAGCGACTCCCAGGGTTTTACAGGAGTGTTTAGGCCGGGGTTTGGACCCCCTCTGGGATCACTTTAAGGAAACCTTCATCCTTGTGCTGTGGCCTTGTCCTGCATTGCTGGGGGGTTTAATCTCACGCGGGGCCTGCTGCTCTGGAAAAAGGGTTTGATTTTTCCCTCTGAGCTCCCAGCTTTCAAGTTAAATTTTTTGTTTTTCCCCCTCAGCTGCGTCCCCCTTGGCGTGGGTGCTGGCCGCGCCCGTTTCCTTTTTGGAGGCGGAGGTTTTCCCGGCGCCATCTTGGGGGAAAGGATCGGGTTCCGGTCACCCCGGGTTTTTAGCGACACGGGGGGCCCCCGGGGGAATTAGGCGCCCCTTGGGCAAGTGCTTGGAGCGCCCTGATAGCGGGGCCCAACTAAAAAGTCCCTTTTCTAGCTGCTGGTTTGGGGCCCGGGGGTTTCCCCTTTTAGAGGACTGAGCAGGGCCCGGAAAGTCTCAGTCCCTGCTACCCCCCATGCACGCCCCGGGAAACCCGGAAAGTCCACTGCTTTATTTTTAAAGAAGTGTTTTGGCCCTTTTTTCTGAAAAAATGTTTTACACTGTATAAAAAATAATTTGTTAAATTAAATACTTTCATCCCCGCGCGGCACTGAGCGCCGAGTTTTGAGTGCGCTCTTTCCCCTCCATAGATTTATAAGGGGGAAAAGGGTAGGCTGCGCTTGTTTTGGGGGGGATAGCCAAGCCCCCGCTAGTCACCCCCAAAAAGCTTTTTTTTCTGTCTTTTTACTGTTTTTTGGGAATTACCCCGCCCTGGATTTGGAATTGGTTTTACATTCTCCTTAGGCTAGAATGGGGACTTTGTCGCTCCTTTTTGGGTTTGGGTAAACTTTCCATGGGCCAGAAGGGGACTTTGTCGCATATTCTGTTTGGGCTGAGTTTGGCCAAAACCCCGTTATCTCAGCCAATAAAGCTGTTTTTAGCTTTTTTAAATTTTTTTTTTCCCAGCCCCGGCCGGGTTTCTTGATTGGTCAATCCTGCCCCATAGGTTTTTAAAATAGTTCAGTGTTGCTCCTATTCTGATGGCCGGTTTCTGGCGACCAAATGGAATGGGTTTTAAGAATTTGAAATCTGTTTTTTCCCGGCCATTTCCAATATCCAAATTTTTTTGACTTAGGATATTGGAAAGTGATTTTTTTTTAGGTCATTTTTATTTTTTTTGGTTTTAGCTTTTTTTTCCGAGAATGTAGAACGCCTTTATAAAGGAAAATTTTGGTTTTTATACTCCCCCAACCGACATGTGGAATGATTTTCCCCGCCCCCACCCTGTTCGCATGGGAACAAAAATTTTCGGCCCCCCGCCCCGAACGGCCCCTTAAGTCCCGAAACTGCGCCCCACCCCCACGGGGAAAAGGGCGGCAAAACTTTTCCCCGCATGTATGGGGGGCATTTCCTCGGAGGGCCCAAATCTTCGGCGAAGCGCTGAACGGGCCCCATACCCCCGCATTTGTCCCCCAACGAAACGGCGAGGAATTTTTTGGGGGACTTTTCCCCGCATGTATGATGAAAATACCTCCGGGGCCCAACCCTCGGGAAGCAGCGCCGCACTTGCCTCATTCCCGAAACCTGTGCCCCCACCAATGGCGAGGCGTGGCGGACTTTTCCCCCCCATGTATGATCGCATTTCCCCCGGGGGGAAAAATCTCAGACGCAGCCCCGGGCCACTTCCCCTTTCTTTTCCCCCCACGGGCCCCCCCACGAAACTGGCAGGCGCGGCGGATTTTTCCATGATTTGTATGAGCGCGGCCCCCCCGGACAAAAAATTAGGCGCAGTTTCCCGGGGGGGGGAAACGGGGGGGGAAAAACGGAGCCTGGGACCCGGGGGGGGGCTTTTTAATGTGGCCCCAAAGGGAAGTCCAAATGGATGGGGGGAAAAAAATCCGGGCACCTTTGGGGAAAAAATAAAAAAATTCTTTTTATTTTTAAAATCAAAAAAATTCCAGCCCACGAAAAGGAAGAGTAACGGGGTTTGGGGGGTAAACCCCCTTATTTTTTGACTTAAAAAACGACACTCAAAAAAACATATTTAAAGGAAAAATCAAACCCAATGACTTTTTCAGCACATTCTTTTGTGAATATTGAAAATTTTAACAAAGGGTTTTTTTAGAAAAAATTTTAAAAAGACACGGGGCAAAAAAGGTTTAAATAAAGTCTCCTTGCAAAAAAAAAACATGAAAATATATTTAAATGATGTGGGGAAGGGGAAAAAAAGGGGGGAACATAAAAATGAGTGTGAATAAGGTGAATGGGGAAAGGAAAAAAAAAAGAAAAAAAGAAAAAATTAAAAGGGGAAAATGTGTATGAGTAAATGTAAGGGAAAAAAAAAAATGCATGGAAATGAGTGAAATAAAAAATGAAATGGGAGAAAAAAAAAAAGACATAAAAAATGAATTGTAAAAATAAATAGAATGAAAAAAAAAAAAAGGAGAAGAAAAAAATTTACATGAAAATGATGTGTAAAAAAAAGAGAAAAAAAAAAAAGGGAAGGAAAAAAAATGAAACATAAAAATGAAGGGAATGAATTAAAAATGAGAAAAAAAAAATATTATTGTCTATTGCCCCATTATTGATTAACACGATATAGCAAATCTTTTTTTATGTTCATGCCTTTTGGGATGCCGGGTTTCCCAATTGCCAGACCCAAAAAAGCCCCCCGGTTAAGGAGAACCCCCCTACGATCACCCCCTCTCTCAAGGGGTTTTAACCTTTCAATACCATAAGGGGCAAAACCGACAAAATCCCCACCATGAACAGTGGAAAATCCCCTGGGACGCCAGAAGAATTGTATAAAAAGGGTTAATGGCATGGAAAATGTTCGAAATCCTTTTTTTTGAAAAAACGGATGGCATGAAACGTGTTCGTTAAAAATTGTACACTAAAATGGAATACAAATAATTGCTGTTACAATTAAAAACATTTTTAATACGAAAGTTCTTGAGATTGATAAGGAAATGATTTTTTCGGTAGTTTAATAAAATCTACACAAAAGAGCACGCAAACCACCCATTTAAATCCTTTTAACAGAAACCAAGTGGAGGTAGATTTTTCCCCCATACATATGGGTGAAAGGGGTTGAACCCCAAAGTGTCTCCTCTTCTAGAACAAATTACAACCTTCAGATAAAATTTCAGCTAAATAGGATCTGCCGTAAGATAGCAGATTTTTTTAAAAATTTTAAATACAGCGAAAACTTTTTTCGTACTTTTTCTGAAGGTAACTGGGTCCTACGGGAAGGTTTTAATACTTTCGGGGAAAATTTTAACAAATCAGATCTCGAATTTTTAGAACAATAAATTCCCCTCCCAAATCCATTTGGGGTAATGTCTACAAGAAAATCTTTGTTTGGTTTCATGCCAACGCTGACATTTTCCAACATTGAACAAGTCTTTTGATCCGGGTAAAGACCAAAGGAATACCTGAACAGTAGATCAGGTGAGATAGAGGCGGAAGTATCGCATTTCCCGCAGTGGGTTTGGGAATAATAGGGGTTTTGACCGTTGGTTGAACAATCCCAATCAGTATTCCCAAAAATTAAAAGGAATGGGATCACTGGAATGGGGTGAAACCCAAGGCCATCCTCTTTTCATTTAAGATAACGGGAAAAAAAAAAAAGGTATTTAGGACTCCCCCTCCCCGACAATGAGGGTGTATCGATAAATCGCCCAAACAGTGAATATAAGCAGAAAAAGGTTATGTAATGAAAAAATGTACCGTGATTCCCCCGAAATGTTAAAGATTGCGTGAGGGTGAAAATTTCACCCCATTGGCCTCCCCACGTTTTTTAATTTTTTCACACGTTATTTTTATTTTTTCATTTTTTTCCTTCCCTTTTTTTTTTCTTCCTCTCTCACTTTTACACACTCTTTTTTAAGTTTTTTTTTTTTATTTATTTTTTTCACAAAATTTTTTTTCTTTTTTTTCTCCTATTAATCTTTTTTACACTCATTTCCTGTCATTTTTTTTTTCCCCATTACATTTACTAACACCATTTTACGTTCAATTTTTTTTTTTTTTCTGTTTTTTTTTCCCATTCACCCTTTTTACCTAAATTTCTATATTCCTTTTTTTTTCCCCTTTTACATTTATTCACACTCATTTTTTTCCTTCCCCCTTTTTTTTTCTCCCTCACATTATTCACATATTTATTTTCTTTTTTTTTTTGGGGGTTTTTTTTTTTTGCAAGGAAACTTTGTCATACATGTTTTCCCTGGGGTTTTAAAAAATTATTTTCTAAAAAAAACGTTTGTTTTTTGCTCATGTTAAATGTTATGTGTTTGGACACGTCATTGGTTTTGATTTCCTTTAACTTTTGTTTTTTGGGAGTTTCTGTTTTTTAAGACATGTTTAAGGGTGTTTACCGAAACAGGGTTTGCCCTCTGTCTGTCGGTGTCGGGTTTTTTTTAGGGTTTTTTGAAAAAATTTAAAGAAAAATTATTTTATTTATCCAAGGGGGTTTACAGCTGAAAACTCCCGGGAAACAAAAGGGGCTATTGACCCAATTTAGGTTTTATGGGCTACATTTCAGGTGCCCGAAGGGTTCCCACGTCTATTTGCATTATATTTTTTAAAAACCAAAATGTATAATTTTATTTTTCAAAATAACAAAATAAATTCATTTTGACATTAATGAAAATTATATTGAACGTTAACATTAATTAGTCTGTCATATTTTTAAAGGGAAAAAAAAAGCCTATCAATTAACTTTTAGTTTTTGTGCTTTAAAATGCCTGGTAGCGGGCCCTAAGATCCCGGGGGCTGTGTAATACCCATTCACAATGCTTGATCGTCTACTGAAATGTGATTTCACCTCTATGGATTATCTTAAAAGCTTTACAGGAAACAGAATGACATTTCCAGAAGTTTTCATTTTTTAATTAAAAAGGGAAAATCGAGCTGAGTTAAAAGGAATTTTTTTGTGCACAGTGGGAGAAATGTATTAAGTGCCACGGTTGGGTCTTACCACCCATTGCAGTTCATAGCAATTGTCTTGTTTTACAATGAACTCATGTTGTGCGCTTTGACAATCAATATAATATTTTTTCTTTAGTAAAAAAAAAAGGCATAAAGAACTTATTTGCTTCCTCTTTCATTTTTCCCAAAGACTATGTTTTTGGCCTTGGGATCTAGAAACCCCCAAAAGTTTGTTTTTTATAATTTTTCCTATTTTGCTTTTATAGGAAAAAATTGTCAATCTTTGGTGTTTTTAAAAAAAAACCCCCAATGTACTTTTACCCAGAAGTTAAATTTCATTTTCCAAAAAATTTAAAATGTAGAGCGGGATTAGTAAAAAAATAAGACAAATCTTATTCAAAGCCCGAATTGATAAATGTAATCTAAGTTTTGAAGTTTTAAATACTAAAGTAAAAAAACTAGAAATTTTTTCCCCGGGGTGAAACTTTTAAAAAGCCCAACTTTTTTTTGGTTTTTAAAACTTTTTTTTTTTTTACCCAAAAAGCAAAAATTGTATAAAATTCATATGGGCAAATGTAGATTCAATACATGTATTCACTTTCTGTTTTTTATGGAACCCTTCGTATCGCCTTATTTTTTTTCCCAATTTTGTAGTCCCAGCAACCACCCCCTAAATGCAGGGGAAGGCTTGGGGTGAGTGTTTGTTTTTTGGTATTTTTTCTTTTGTTAAATCCCCCCTTTTCCCATTTTTACTGTGGCTTTTCGGGCATGCTGATGGGGAAACGGGTTTTTAATTTTTAAATGGCATTTTTTTTTTTTTCATTAATAGAAAGTGGGGGGGGGATGGTATTTGGCTAAGCAATCAGTGCACCTGTTAATTTTTCTTGGTAGCATTTTAGGCCAGAGTTGCCTGCTTTGGGTTCAGTCTAGTCCACCCATTGAGCTGGGGAATATGGCCCAAAAAATTATAGTTTTTTTTGGAGTAAGAAAAGGGCCCCATTTTTTTATGTTTTTTTTTTTTCTATGTAAATTCCCCCCCTTCTGAAAAAAAAATCGGACGAAAAATAAACCCAGCTGACAAAGGGGGGAAAATTGCATGATTAAACCCCTTTGACAACATCCAGGAAAGAAATTTCAGGCAGTTTTCCAAAAACCCGGGCCCATTACCCCAAACTTAACAGTGATCCCAAAGGGACTTTTTTTAAAAACAGCTAAAGAATTGATCAAAAAGTTTCAAAAACTAGGCCCAAAAGGAAAGGTAGGGGGTCACCCCAGCAGACCCAGGCCGGGCTGCTTTACATGCCCCCCCAAGATCCAAAAGGGAAGGCAACCCGGGGAAAGGGCCTATCATTTCGGGTTTTTGGGGAAACTCTGAAAGAGAATATCTCGGGGTTTGGGGGGGAAAAATCCCCAAAAACCCCGGGTCAGAGTTTACCCCTTTTACATCCCGGAAAACCATGGTTCTTTTAACAAACTCAATCCCCCTTGGTCCACTTCCTGAGGCCCCAAATTTTGGCAACCCAAGGATGTGGGAATCTTTTTTAAAAAACTTTTAACCGCAAAAGGATGGAGTTCAGCATGTCAACACCCCTGGGAAAACAAAACCCTTTCCCAAACCCAAAACCAAAAAAAACACAGCTCATACAGTTCAAAACTCACCCACAATTTTTTTTAAAATTTGGGAAAAAGGGGGAAATTTATAACTACAGCGAAGGGGAACTTAATGGGGCCGGGATGTGCCCCCCCCGGTATGCAAAACCTCTTTATGGCTAAAACGGGAAGGAGCGAAATCTATCCCTATTTCACCAAACCCAAAACCCCGATGTACCTTCCCGTTACAGCGATGATATCATTTTATTTTGGGGGCTGCGGGCGAGGAGGCCTAATTCAATTCCATAATGACTTCAATAAATTTCCACCCCACCATCAAACCTTTAAGCTTACCTATTCAGGAAAACAAAATCCACTTTTTTGGGGTACTACAATACACCCTCAAAAACACCGGTACTCACATCAGTGTACCCAAAACCCCCCAGAAAAAGAAAGGGCCCCCACCTCAGGGGAAAGACAGCTCTCCCCCAAACACAAAAAGCAATCCCCCATTACCCGGGCCCGGCTATACGGTACATCGTATTTGTCCAAAAAAGACAGACCTTTGGGAAAAACCTTTCCTTTGGGCTGGGGGAAAAAAATTTCTCCCCAATTTGGGAAAAAAGGCCAAAAATGAGGACAATCAAATCAAACAAAATGGCCGCCATCAAAAAGGGGACAGTTGCTCACATACCCAAAAAGACCCAGAAGGAAAAAAAACC
>JAODAL010073055.1:0-14870 GCA_025379985.1 Phyllomedusa bahiana | reverse complement strand
AGTGAAGTGAAACGTTTTGGAGCGTCCCCTGTCTTATAACGTGATAACCCCTGAAGTATGATGCCTATGGGCCCCCTGGATTCCTTTTGGGAAAGGGTTTTGTTCTAAGCGCCCCCCCCCAAAATTCCCGCCCTGTACCTTTTTTGTATTAGTCCAGTTTTTCCCCCAGTATGTTTACCTGTATATGCACCCTGCTTTATGCCTTGAGTAGGGTTTTTTGGTTTAAATAGTATTTGTTTGGGTTTGTTATACTGACTCACATTTACACTACGTCTGGGCCCCTATTTTACCTTTCCATTGGACTAGGGTGTTTGCTTTTTGAATTCGCTTTATTCTGTGATTTTTGTATTCAAAAAATTTTAATTTAAAAATACCAGTTAAAAAAAAAAAAAAAAAACCACAGGACAAGGTTCCCCGTAACCATGTTTTTGTCTGCTTTTCTTTAGAAAAAATGTTTGTGGGTGTTTTGGCTTATGTTTGAAGAGGCTTTTTCTGGGCGACAGCCATGCAGCCAATTTTTAGCCGTGCGCGCTTGGTTGAGATGAAGGTGACCTCCACTTCTTTAACCCCTGCAGCAATGTGGCAGCAATCTTTCGTTTTTTGAAAGACGTCTTGGATATGTGCTTGCACTTGCACACATTTTTTGGTCAAACTAGTGAGGCCGTTTTGTGTGGAAATGTCTTGGGTTAAAACGCTTTTTGTCTTTGGGAAATGTGCTGAGCTCGGGGGGGTTGGCAATTGCTTATGCTGGTCACCTTTAGTTAGAGCAATAATCCTTTTTTCAGATCCTCAGAGAGTTCTTTGCCATAAGGTGCCATGTTGCACTTTCAATGATAGTATGAGAGAGTATGAGAACGATAACACTAACTATAACACACCTGCTCCCCATTCACACCTGAGAACTTGTAATACTAATGAGTCACATAACAACATGGAGGGAAAATGGCTTATTGGACAAATCTGTCCATTTTCACTTAGGGGTGTACTAACTTTTGTTGCCAGCAGTTTAGACAATGATGGCTGTGTATTGAATTACTTTGAGGGCAGACACAATTGACACTGTTATACAAGCTGTACACTGACTACTTGTAGTCAAAGTTTCATATCTTCAGTGTTGTTCCATGAAAGGGAATAATACAATATTAACAAAAATGTGGGGGGTGTACTCACTTTTGTGAGATACTGTGTATAACGGTATACTTGTGTGTCTATAACGGTATACTTGTGTGTTTCTGTTGGCTGGTGTTGAAAGCTAAATCTATTTGGAATTTCCTAGAAGCAAGCAACTCACTTGGTGTCTTTATCTGCTGTCCTGTCATGGTTGTGATAAAACTGCTGGATAACATAAATCTAGGTTAAATATTCTGTTTCTTATGCTGTTGATTATTTTATTACTTTTCCTTGATTTCATTTATTAA
The DNA here is from genome assembly GCA_025379985.1 of Phyllomedusa bahiana. Classification (NCBI taxonomy): domain Eukaryota; kingdom Metazoa; phylum Chordata; class Amphibia; order Anura; family Hylidae; genus Phyllomedusa; species Phyllomedusa bahiana. The sequence continues at coordinate 13,452 of JAODAL010073055.1, read as the reverse complement.
ATTTGTATTCACTTAAAGTGGTGTTCCCAATCCCAACATGCACATTCATGGCATATCAATAGATCTGATAGGTACAGGTCCTATATTAGTACCAGCACTAATCTCAGGAATGGATGCCCAAGAGTCTCAGCTCAGAATGGAGAGCTGATTGTACTTGTGCACAGCATTCCGTTCTGTTCTATGAGAGTTCCGAGTACAGATGAGCAGCTTGTTTGGCTGTACTCATAACTCCCATAGAACATAATGGAGAGTTGTGCGCAAGAGCAATCGTCTTTCCATTCTGAGTTGAGACTTTTAGCGTATGGTACCGAGAAAGGTTTGGGACCCAGAGGTGGCATCAAAAGCTCTCACACTTTGATGGAATATCGATAGATACATCATCAAAGTGCATGAAGTGATCACCTATTAAAGTCAGGGGTGTGCGCATTTCTTTTGTATCACTCAATCCAGAAGTGACCCACATTAAAGGGGTTTAGCCACGAGGTAAAATTGCTGTAAGTCAACCATGCATGAGAATGAAGAGGGAAACCATTGCATCCATCATCTCCATTCACTTTGATGGAAGCTTTCGAATATAGCCAAGTGAGTATGCTTGAATATATTCAGGAGGTCCAGTAGGAGTGAATGGAGAGAATGGCCATGAGAGCTGCCATCGCATGCACAGTTGGCTTGCAGGATTTTACCTTCTGGTAAAACCCCTTTACATAGTTAGATAGTTTGTAAAGTTGATAAAAGACAGATGTCCATCATATTGTCCTATAGTGTTGATCCAGAGGAAGGCAAAATACCCAATGAGGTAGAAGCCAGTTGTCGTCATTTTAGGGAAATTCCTTCCCGACTCCAATCTGACAATCAGAATAAATCCCTGGATCAACGTCTCTTCTCCAGAGTCCTAGTCACTATAACTAGTTATATTATTACACTCCAGAAATGCATCCAAACCCTTTATGAACTCTGTTAGTGAATTCACCAAGTTCCTCTGGCAGAGAGTTCCATAGTCTCACTGCTCTTACCGTAAAGAATCCCTTTTTATATTTATGGTACCTATTATGTTTCGAAAAGATCTTGGTCCTAATATATATTATGTTTATGGAAAATAGTGCAAAGAAAAAGTGCAGTGTTTGCCCATAGCAATAAATTGGATTTTAGCTTTAATTTTTTAGAGATGTTTCAGAAAATAACAGCAGCAACCTTTTTAGTTTTCGCCATTGTGCGGATTTTTCACTGCAGGGCAACTACAGATAACATAGACAACAATTATTTATCCAAATAAGGTGTCTATGACTATACATGGGTCGAGGAGGAAAGGATTCAGCTTGCTCTTCTAACTCTCTTACAGAAACATCACGTAAAGCTTATGTCTCTCCTGGCTTAATCTGGACCAGGTTCCTCGCCGACTGTGCTATTTATAATACAGGCATCTTTTAGGTGCAAGTACTAGTGCTGCACCTCCAATAGCTGCCCCTGTGCTGCAGCGCTTATATCTTATGTCTGTGTAGCAGATTATTCATTATTCTCAGTTATCTTATTTTTAGGATCACTGCATATTACATAATTATCATCATTACATACACTGCAATACTCTGTAATATCACACTTTCTTTAGCCATGCAGTTCTCAGTTTCCTTTTGACCTTCTTTAAATAAACATTGTTCCATTTGTGCATTTGTGAATTGTACAATGCAGTCTATCCTTTAAGGATGAAATCTCTATGTGCCCCGAGGTGCAGATGAAAAATAATGAAGTGTAAAATTGTTTTCTATTGGGATTTTCAAGGTGAAAAGTTATTTCTAGAGTTATTTAAAAGTGTGGAAAAGAAAGCACTGTGAGATAAATGTAATTTTATTAAACGAGACAAAACTAAAACCTTGCTTGCTTGCATATATTTGACAGTAGAACATACATCATAAATAGGGTTTTCCAGGCAGTCTGTTCTTTAAATGTCTTAGGCACATGATTCTGTATGGAGATATAATATAACAACTATGGAAGTCTATACCTCAACCTACTTCTGATCACATATGGATGCATACAGTGCTTTCTCTCTTGGATTCATATGGATTTCAGATTAAAAAAATGTTTATATGTATATATACAGGGGCGTAGCTACAGGGGGTGCAGAGGTAGCAGTCGCTACCGGGCCCTGCAGCCTGAGGGGGCCCAAAAGCCCTCCTGCCACATAAGGAGACACCAGTATTGTAATTGGCACAGGGTAACTGGGGGGCCCATTTCACTCTTTGCACCTGGGCCCAAGAGCTTTAAGTTACGCCTCTGTGTATATATATATATATATATATATATATATATATATACAGTACAGCTCTGAGAACATTTCTGTTATGCACTTCTTTAGCGGACATCCATATGAATCCAAGAGAGAAAGCATTGTAACTTACTGTTCTAAATTGTAATTAGTGTTCTGTTGGGGATGGAAACATCATCCTTGTAGATACCAATGGCTGCAACATTTTTTAGTGTGGACTGGTTTGTCTAAGCCTGATCCACATTCCCATTGTGATTTACATTTTTTAGTTTGTCATAGGAACAGAAAAGCAATGATGGTAGTGCCAGATCCATGCATAACAGATACAATTTTTTTTACAGACTCTACAGTATTGGCTCCTAATGGAACAAAATAGGTTGGCCAGTTCATCTACAAATTAAATAATAATTGGGCTATTGGTGCCCGAAAAAAACAAAAAATATTCTCATCTTCCACCTCAGTTCCATTCCAGCACTGGCTCTCCTTGGTCTTCTGTCCACCTTTGTTCTCTTCTGAATGGGACATCACCAATCCGGGTCGCTGATATGCTGCAGCAGTTATGTGTCTCTGCTTATATCATCTTTCAGAGCTGATCACTTCTCAACTGTGATGAGGAGGATGTCACGTTTATTGGGCACCAGAAGTTCATTTAATTTATAGATGAACCAGATAACCCCTTAAACCTCTTTCCAGCATGTAATGTATATATCATCATGCCATTAAGAAGCTATGAAGAGGGCTCACTCGTTGAGTCCATTCCATGGGCATCAGGTGCAGGCTGAGGCTGACACCCGCTACTAACAGCAGAGGTCAGAGCCAGCTCCAATCCATGCTGTTTAACCATCTAGACGTTGCAGCGATTTCAGTGCCTAAATGAGTGAGGAAGGGTGCACCATTCCTCCCTTTTATCCCCAATTGGTTACTACGGCAGCTGAAAAACTAATGAAGGTTTTCCTAGCCTCCATGTTAATTCTTTTATTACTTCCTCCCATCTTAGTAAACTCTTCTGCATTATTTGCATAATTCAGAAGGGTGTACAAGCGATCAAGACACCTAGTGGACTGCTTGTATAAGTGTAACAAAAAAAGTATAAGAAATTTTTTTTTTTTAAATTCAAAGTTCAAATCACCCCCTTTTTGCCATTTTACAAATAAAAAAAAAGTTGCACAAAATTTAATATATATCATTATGTATCCCATACTCTGAAATTAGAAGATGAAAAATTTCAGGCGCTAAAATTGTTGTTTTTTGCTGATTTCTCTTCCTCAAAAAGTTGGTATAAAAAGTGACCAAAAAGTCGCATTTGTGTCCCAATATGGTACCAATTAAAACTGTACTTTATCCTGCAAAAAATTAGCTCTCACTCAGGTCCATACATGAAAAACATGAAAGTTATTGTTTGCAGAAAATGACACTGCAGCATACATTTAAGGAATAGAGAACATTTTAATTTTTAAAAAAGTACTGAAACATAACGAAAACCCAACATATTTGGTATCACCGGAAACGTACCGACCTACAGAATACAGATAATACATCAGTTATGATAAAGAGTGAACAACATAAAAACCAAACCCCTGCAAAAATAGTGAAAGTATGGTCACATTTCACATCTTACAATTTTTTTGCTTACCAGGTACATTCCATCGTACGGCAATGGCACCATTGAAAAGTACATGTTGTCCCACAAAACAAACAAGGCCTTATATGTCTATGTAGATTGACAAATAAAAAAGTTATGGCTCTTGAAAGGCGGGAAGGAAAAACACAAAGGGCCACATGTATGAAATTGTTTAGTCCTAAAACTCACTTTTTTGACCATAGGTTACTATGGGCAAAAGAGTGAGTTTTAGGCTATGTTCACACGGCTTGTTTGCAGGGCATAATTATGCCCCGCAATCACGCCGTGTGGACGGGGGCGGGGCAGGAGCGGGGGGCCAGCACCTCACCCATAGACTCATTACTAGCGGCGCGTATACGGCGCTAGTAAATGACATGTCACTTATCTCTCCCCGCGGCGGATTAGCCGAGCGGGGAGAGGAGACATAATCCATAGTTCTCTATGAGAACTGTGAATTACCGTACTGACTGGGACGTATTCCAGCCATAATTCGCGCACTACGGCGCGTAATTACGGACTGAAATACGTCCCATTTTAAGCCGTGTGAACATACCCTTAGACCTAAACAGGTTCATACATGTGGCCCAAAGAGCCAAAAAATTATGACCGGCTGACAGGAAGGGGTTGATTCAGCCAAACTGTTTAGTTCTGTCACATACACAGAATTACTTAATACATAGCCATTATGAATGAATTATGCTATTTTATAGAAAAAAATGATAAGGAATTAATTTTAATGGGATTATGTTTCAATATGAAATGCTGTACACTGTACAGACATAAATATGGAAGCATAATTTGAATATGTTTTTTATGTTTTCACTTCTGTCCATATTTATTGTTTTACTTTGCTCTGTGCAGTTATAGTATGTTTTCATCTACATATTCATTTGTTTTCACTTAACATTACATACTGTATACAAATAATATTTTTTTATAATATCTTTGTGCTTTTTAAATTCTAGGTATTCATTTCAGGATGAAGAGGATATGTTTATGGTTGTGGATCTTCTCCTTGGCGGTGATCTTAGATACCACCTTCAGCAAAATGTTCGTTTCACTGAGGCTTCTGTAAGACTCTTTATCTGTGAAATAGCTATGGCACTTGACTACTTGCAGAGCAAAAATATCATTCATCGGTGAGCCTATTTTCCTGTTCTCATGGATTTGCTGTGTGTGAAAAGTGGTGTTGATTTTCTGTATATTTAAAGCTACAGGCTACACTTGAAATCCCACAGAAATCTCCAAAGTGGAATATGAGGCAATTATCTGAGGTGTACCCTTGGATTTCTGTCACGAATTTCACTTTCATTGTGTGAACTGCACGGGGTTATATTACAAGTGGTTTTCACGCATATTTCATCAGAATGCACATGTTAAAAAAAAAACTATTGGAACAAAACATAGCACAGTAACGATGGATATGGGCAGTATGATAGCTGTAGAGATGATTCTTCCTCACATATCATCGTCACACATCATTCCCAAATGTCCTATTATCCCTGACTTGGCTGAGGGTGGGCTTACATGTTGAAGTTGAAAAACACAACAAAAACACAAAGAAAAAAGGTATTCGTTCTTTAATTAACCCAAATTTCACCTGATTCAAATTAGAGTTAAATACAAAACTACTGTCAAAAACAAAAGACATGCATTTTGATGCAGTTGAGAAACACAACAAAAATGCAGTGTGTGAACCCAGCCTAACGGCGACATGCATGAAGCTTGGCGCCGACACGTCAGTTCAAGGAGTGTAGAGGAGTGTAGAATGTGATAGTATGTATGAACCTGTTGTATGTGGGTTCATAAATCTGACATGTGGTATACCTTGCATAGCATGTCTTTGGTGTATAGCATATCATTGGCATATTCAAAAGTGCCATGCCTGGTGCCAGTTTTGGTGGACGACTGTTCATACATCTACAGAACAGGGCTACAACAGTTTTATGGCACAAGATACAGCAAAAAAATGGTGCAGCTCCGTTCATACATGTTGCCCTAAATGTTTATTGGGATATATTACAATGCTTAAAGTGGTTGTCTCACTACATTGATTCATGTTACCACAGTCCTGTTTTCTTGGTTTCATTTTGAATTCAGGGGTGTGTTTTCTGGCTTCTACTAGGCTGCAGTAGAAGCCAGGTCTGTAGCTATAGCAACCAATGCTGGCAGCCTATCAGGAGAGATCAAACAGGTCTGTAGCTTTAGTGACCTGAGGAGCTGATACAGCCCATACAAGAGGGGATATCTCAGAATAGGTAGGACACTGTTAATGGACACATATTGTAAAGTGACTTGTTTTTGCAAGATGTTTAACATAAAAAGCAATCCTTGTAGTGAGACAACCCCTTTAAAGGGGGGTTCCCACTAAGGAACATTTGCTTCGAACAGTCTGTTTGTAAGAATGAAGAGGGCAGTGCATTATTTTCTACAGGAGTTCTGAATGTAGCCAATCACACTCACTCAGCTATATTCGGAACTCCGATAGAAGTGAATGGGGAAGATGGCCACAAGTGCCACCTTCCTCATTCTCACACACGTAGCAAGCTATGAGCCGAACCTGTGAAGTGTAGGAATGCACAGTGCAGTTATGGCGCGGTCATGGCACAGCCAAAACTGCAAGTAGCATGCTGCACTAATGTTATCAATTGTTATAAATTGATATCATGGGTACAGCGTGTCACATGTGGTTTTTGATTATGACAAAACCGTGCCGAGAAATTGAGAAGAAAATAGAATATAATTGAGAAACGAGAGATAAAGACAGATTGAAGTGAAGAAGAGAGAATAGTAAGGGGAGAAAGTCAGTAAGGAGGGAAAAGATTGTCTGTCAGCCACTTACAGCCAGTCACTAGGTCTGGGTTATAGGGTTTACCACAGAAGGTAAGTCTGTTGCATATCGTTGGGCCTGGAACATCAGCCAGAGAAGTGCGGTCAGGGCAAGTATAGAGACTACTCCTGCTTGGCGGTCAGAGAAGGTAAAGCTGCAGATGAGAAGAGATACAAGTGTGGACATGTGATAAGAGTATGTGCCCCTCCATATATGTCAAGTGATGTCAATAGGTGTAACCTGTATCCAGATGTCCTAAGTACTAAGCCAGGAGTAAAGTCTGCCAAGACCCCAACTTGCTCTTTCTGTGGTGCTTTTTTACCAGTTGCACTACAACTCCCAGCACACCAATGATAGTCCCCCTTTACCATCACACTGCACACCTGCATTTATAGTGAACAACAGTCACCAAGGCAAGCAGGGGTGTTGTCAGTAAAACCCCTTCAAGGTGAATTCATATGTAGTAGATTTACTGTGGATTTTATCTGCTGGTTTGTGCATGTAAGTACCAAGTAAGGCTAGATTTACATGGCATAAAAACGAGTATCATTTATTTGTGTGTTTTTATTTCATTTTGAATCCATTTTTTCATCCCTTTTTTGCACATTTACTTGTCAAATAACATAACTATGCTTTAAACATTAAAATACAAAAGTAATTTGGTGCTTTTTTTCACCATTGGCTGTCCATTGTTAGTGTACGTGTTTACGAGCCAAGAACTGACATACATTGCCGTTGTGAAATGCATCAAAGAATTGCCAGGGTCCCAAAGATTTCTATTGGAATATGCACATCCCTAAATGCTGCACAGTCCTATGAAGATCATGGGGACCTCTGGTTGGATTCTTACAGCATTTTTTATGCATATTTTGCATCTGTACTTATAAGCCAAAACCAGGAATGGGTCCATAACACAAAAGAGGTATCCCATAGTTTCTGGAGGGTACATGGGGGAGGACCCATACAGTCCCACAGATACTCAATTGGGTTCAGGTCTGGGGAATTTTATAGGGCCAGGCTAGTACCTGGAAGTCTTGGTCATGGTCCTCCAACCAATGTCAGGCATTGTAAGCTGTGTGACATGTTGCCTTGTCTTATTGGAGGATCTCATTGGCCCCATGGAAGACAATCAGCATGTGTAGGTGTACATGATCTGCAAGGATGGATTCATACCCAAATTGGTCAAGAGTTCCTTCCAAAAGGATGAGTGAATTCAGAGAATACCAGGAAAACACTCGCTAGACCAGTGATGGTGAACCTTTTAGAGACCGAGTGCCCAAACTGTGAACGAAAATTTGCTTATTTAATGCAAAGTGTCAACTGGGAAAGTAGGGAGGTGACGTCAGGAGACGGGGCTGCAGAATAGTTAATACGAGGGATGTGACGGATGCTCAGGACGTTTTGTGTAGCGGCAGTCGCATCCTTCATACTGACAGGTTCGCCATCAGAAATTTCAGGGCCCCATACAGCCGAAGCGTTTGGGCCTCCCCCCCCTGCATACACTGCCCCCACCCTCTATATTTCCACCATACAATGACCTTATAATGGTAGATACCAGTGCACACAGTGCACTTACATTTAGTGACTCACAGGTGATGTCTTGTCTAATGAGTTGTTCATGTTTCCTTTTATTCTCTGGCCTAAGCCCTGTTCTATGTAAACATTCTTAGTTGTGGGGATGGGCCCTTCCACCCATAAGGTAGGGCCTCACTGCCTTTAATAGCGATGCAGGGCCCTTGCAAGCCCTTGACTTGCGGGGGACAAGGGCCCATTCTTGAAACTAAGAATGTATCTCAGAGACCTTGCTAGAGGCCCCACACAGGGGCTCAGTGGAGGGCCCCCCCCCCAGGGGTGCTCGGCCCCCCGAGTCACATTGCTATACTTTTACATAAAGCACAGGCTCTGAGACCTGTTCCATGTTGAACACTTACTGTGGGACTGTGAACAGCGCCGGATCCTCTTCTCCCCTCCCGCTGTGTGCGGGCTTAGTTCTCGGACACCGGGCTCTCAATCCAACAGCACGGACCCTTTTTTTTTATACTGAAGCCAGCGAGTGGACAGCCCGATACACGTGAGGGCTTAGAGGGCCACCTCTGGCACACATGCCATAGGTTCGCCATCGCTGCTCTAGACCATAACACTACCACATACCTCCCTATAATCCTTGTCCCTCTTAGCTCTATAAATGTCCCTCTTTTTCATTTGGGAAATAGATTTGCATCAATAAACTGACTATCTTGCTTTAAAAAGTATCTGTTGCTTCCTCGCTGTTATATTAACATAACAACTTACTTAATATTTCATCATTGGATACAATGCAATCCTGAAAATGTCTCCCTTTTTGGCTATCTAAAAAATTGGCATGTATGTGTTTGTATATGAACAGAGTATTACTGCGCATGAATTTTTTTTTTTTTTTTGGCTCTTGATGATGTGCTTTAACTCATCATAATGAAGTCTTAGTGAAAGCATGAACCATGAACCAAAAGCTGACAAAAAAGACAAGAAAAACCAAACAATCGTATGTAGATAAGCACTTTGTAATAGAAAGCATTAGGAGCAGTGAGAAGTCTTGTGGGACTCTAGTACACTTGGTTGCCTGCTGAAATCATTCATGCAAAAGCTGATGTTCTAGAAATGAATGGTTTCTCTGTAATGACATGGAGATTAGTCCATATCAGTCACTTCCAGGCTGGTGGGTTTTATACAGATGTTAATGTCATGCTTTAGGTTAGTGAATAGTGACAGATGATTTTATGCTTTGTTGCCGCCACATTAACATGTATTGTGAACCTCCACACACCAGTATTTACTAGCAGTAGCCAAATACTTACATTGATTTCATTCACATCTGTTCTTAAATAATCAAATTAGAAAGTCATAAAGAATCTCAGTAGTTTGCCACATTTAGTTTCTTTTACCTTTAAACCTTTTACTTAAAAAAATTTAAAACATACCCAAAAAAAAAAAAAAAACAAAAAAATTTTCCACAAATAAAAGGGCCTTTTAAAAATGTTCGGTTTTTTTAAACTTTTAAAAAAAAAATGTTTTTGGGCTCAGTTCCAGGTTGTATAAAAGTTAAAGGCTATATGTTGTGTAGATAGACGAAATTCCCCAAAATCATAAAATCTGAAAAAGCCCAAAGGGCATATTTAAAAATTTAAAGGGCCCCCAGGCCAAAAACAGCCCTCCCAATGTAAATTTTAGCTGGTTTCGTTATGTGAGTTTTAAAGAATACAGCAAGGGGGAATGGACAAAAATCTGGCCCCAAAAGGAGAATTTTCCCCAATATTCCCCGTTAATATACGCCTCGCGGGAAAAAAGGCATTTGTGCTAGAACAGGGAGGGGGATTTGAAGCTAAAAGGGGAAAACCCTTCCCACATGCTTTGTTCCTCAACTCACAGACGGTGGCACTACTCTAACTGCTAAAACCCCAAGGAAACCCAGGAAAACCAAACCAAGGCCCCTCCAAGGGGAAAAACCATACGGCAGATTAGGGGCCTTTCAGTAAAAAATAAGTTTGACACCCCTCCCCAAAAGGGGAAAACACTGTTGGACAAGTCAAATGCGAATAGAAAAAAGCCTATATCTTATACAGTCTCTACATTTCCCTTGGGTGGCCTTTTAAGTGTAACCCCCAAATGATAAATTTTTGAGGCTGAAAAAAAATTTTTTTTTCTCTTAGGCCCCCATTAAAACCATCAAAAATAATGTTGTTTTGGGGAGTATTTGGTTTCAAAAATGGTTAAATTTTAAATTTTGTTAAAAAAAATTGGGGTTTCCGGAATGTCCTGACCCCAGATTTTTTTTCCCCAAAAAACCTTTTTCCCTAGCCTAATTTTAAACCCAATAAAAAAAAAGGGGGGGTTTTTTTTGGATACTTTTTTAACCCTAAAAAAACGGGAAAGCGTGTTTGGATTCGTTTTTTGACTGCCAGGAATTTTACCCTATATTTTTTAAAAAAAAAAAGGGGGCGTTTTTCTGGCCCAAACGGTGATAAAAGAATTGACATTTTCAGTTTTTGAAGGGATCGGGCCCATACAGCCCTTTCCCCATTTTTCCAAAACCCTAAAAATAAAAATGAAAGGGGCTTTTCATGAACATGCCCGACAGACCCCCAGCTTCGAGTTCTGGTCGAGGGCCAAAGGGCTGGTGCAAACGAAAACCAGGGTTTTTTAAACAAAAATATTTTTGAAATTCTTATTTCCAGTGGGAAAACTGAGCCCTTCCCCCCTTGTTTTAAAATTGTTTTCCGGGCCCCAACCCCGGGGGGAAAGGAATCCTCTAGCACCCTTTTATTTAACCCGGTGTTTCCTTTTTGATTGACTTTTTTGTTTCCCAATCCGTTTTTGTGTTCTTTCCCACCAATTACCTCTGTTCTGTGTTCACCGGTTCCCTATTTAAGGTTTCCCCCTTCCCTGCCCCCTGGCCTTTAATTGGTCTTTCCTATATTTTTAGTTGCTTTTCTTTATTGGATTTTTGGTTACCTGTTTTGCTTGGCTTCTGACTATTCTTCTCCTCGGGAATTTTTAAACTGCATTCCCACAGTTCCCCGATTTGGCTCGTCTTTTTTTTTCTTTTCGTCTCCCGATTTTGGACTGCCTGCCGCTTGCTGCCAACCTTGCTTGTCTGCGTTCCCTTATTTGTTTTGAATTTGTTTTCTGTTCTTGGTTTCCACGTATTCATATAGGTTCAGCTTCGGGTTTGGGGGCCCGAACTAAAGGTTCGAGCCCCCCCAAAAGGCAGGGCATGGTTGGGACCACTCAGGGCCTCACTCTCTTGTCTTTCGTGTGTCCCTGCCCGGGGCCCCTTACAGGGGCACTCTGATTGGTTGTTAGGCAACAAAGTGATTTTTTTGGACCAAACATTTTTTTCATACAGGTGGCCCATTCATCTAAAACTCGAGTATGTTTACATTGAAAGCAATATAACCGCATTTTTGATGCATTTTGGGATTTTTTTTTAAGGGTTCCAAACCGCTCTAAAAAACGGATCCAAAAATGCAGTGTGAACATACCTTATCCCTTAACCTTAAATAGGGTTAGGTTTAGGGTGTTTTAGGGGTTAAATTACCTTTCAGTGTCGGTCCAAGCCTCTTGTCACATCACGTCCCCAAATCCAAATCCGAACACTTCCCCTTTTTCTAGATTACTGCTATGTCCTAGAAAGTGGAAGTAATGTTTTACATAAATCCCGGGTATTTGCGCACAATACCTCACTTCTGGGGGCCTAAAGCCTAAACAAAAGTGACATCGGAGTTGAAAAGCTGTATGGCAGGAGCGGGGTGCAAGGTTTGGGGGTGACATGGAAATGGAGCAAAACTGAAAAAGGGAAAAAAAAACACCTTAAAACCACTGAAAATACTAATCCAGAGTTACTATCTTTTTGTTTTTTTTGGGCCCACTTTTCCCCAAAAATTTAATGTTTTAAAAGGCCTACCTAAATAAACCCCCAAATTTTTTTTAGATTCGGGGTTTAAAATTTAAATTGAGTTGAATCTGAAAAATTTTCCAACAAAAAACATCATGTTTTAGCCTAACTTTTGCAGGTAAAAAATTTGGGGATACCTTAAAAAAGGGAAAAACCCCCAGAAAAAATTGAAAGGTGGAGAATATGTTAGTCTTTTTTGGGGACTCCCTTTGGGTTTTTAATTTATCCCTTTGTATTTTTTTTAAATGTGTTGGAGAAAAAAACTTTTGTGTCCGGGAAAACAAAAAAAAGTGGGAAATTTTGTGGCAAAGGCCCCAAAACACAGTCCAAAAGAATTACTTTTTCGCTCAAAAAAGAAGCCCAAAAAGGGCTCCCCCAAAAGGTTATGTTTTTAAAAACCTTTTTTCAAGGTAACCCCAAAAAGTTCCTGAAAATAAAAGGGTTTGGAGCATGATGTAAAAAAGGGCCTAGCAAAAAATTTTCGAAAGAAATTTTACAAACCCCTAGGGAAACCACATGTTTTAAAAATTTGGGTTAGGTGGGAAAATTTCCCCACTTTTTTTCCTCCCCATAAAAAACCCAAATTTAACACCCCTTTCATTTTTCTAGAGCAAAATTTTAAATTTAAAATGATGAAACTCGGGTTGGTTGCTATGGGAAAACAAAGTGAATTTTATCCCAAAAGAAAATTTTTTCCCAAAAACATGTGGCCCATGTGTGTTTCCCAAAGCAGAATAAAGAACATTTTGGGATCGTCATTTTTTTAATAGTTTCATGGATCCAAAATTTAATGCTTTGGGCCTTGGTTTTTAAAAAGGGGTTTTTCCGGTTCTTTTTTTGTTTAGTCACTAAGTTTCATTTATGGTAATAAATAGTTTTTTTTTAAAATTTTAAAAATTGTGTACAAAAAATTTTGAGATTTAATCAAATTTGGGAAATTCTATTTTTTTCTAGAACCGAAATTTGAAAAAAATTTTACACAACGTCAAAAAATTTCCTACTTCGGGTCGGGGGGCATCAAACAATATAAAAGTGCCAGCCTTTTTGCAAAATGAGTTTATTGGTATGAGCCCCAAGTAAAGCCGGTGCATTCCCCAAAAAAAAAACCTCAAAATTGAAACGGGATTAGTGTGAAACTCCCATTCGGGGGGGGGCCTATGGGAAAGCTACATTAAAAAGGGCCCGTGTTCACAGGGGCTTTTTTCGCCGGGGAATTTGGAGCCGAAATGTGGGGCCGTTTTTTTGCGCGGGCGTCCGGCCCCAAACCCATCGAAAATAATTACGGGAAATCCACCAGTTCCATAGAG
>JAODAL010073054.1:0-14871 GCA_025379985.1 Phyllomedusa bahiana | reverse complement strand
CCCCGGGCGGCGAATCAAGGCGCAGCCCCGAAAAGCGCCTCGGTCCCCGCACTGCGCCTAACAAACTGGCCAGGCGCGGCGGACTTTTCCCCGCATGAACCGACTACCTCCGGCGCCGAATCCAGGCGCAGCGCCCGCACTGCGCCTCGGACCCGCACTGGGGCCCTAAAACACTGGCGAGGCGTGGGGGGACTTTACATTGTATGTATGAGGCCCCCCCGGCCCCCGACATAAATCAGGCGCAGATTCCGCCGGAAAACTAGCGGAAAGGTCGCCCCGACCCGTCGGGATTCATACATGTGGCCCATAGTGTTTCTCCATGCAGTAGAGTGTTTTCAATGGGAATGCCTTCTAATTGCTTTACCTGCTCTAATATGTACCACCGAAGCTCAGAAACCACATGACGTTTTTCATGAAAATGTCTACCTACGGTACTTTCTCCTAATTTCTTCTCTTTTATGCTGATATTAGGATTACTTTCTTTCTCTTTCTTATTTCTTTTCTCTTTCTTATATATTATACATGGTCTTGAATTTCCTAAATTTGTTTACAATCTGTGTGACTGTAGATTGGTGGCATTTCAACTCTTTAAACATGTTTTTTTAACCCTTTCCAGCCCAATTAGAATTAACAACTCTTCTGTGCTCATCAAACTTCATTCTTGGCATGATAAACCTTCACAAACTTGTGTTGTGAAAATCAGACTTCAATAGATCCTTGTTCTTTAAATAAAACATGTCATCCACTGACACCTAATTATCATCCCATTAATTTAAAACACCTGACTCTTATTCTACTTTAAAAATATCTGCTAATCCTAAAGGATAGTATCAGAATAAACATAAGTGAGTTGGATTTAAAGCAGTCTAACATACAAGGTCTGTAAAATTCTCTGAAGATAAACCAGTGTTTACAAGTTATTTGATCCACCTTAATACTCATAGTCTCATGTGGGTAGTGTGAACAAAGTGTCTAGAGTTTTTTTATCATCTGAAAATGAAGACATGTATCCAAATCTTCCTTAGAATGTGCTTGTGTCCAAAGAAGCAATACATTTTATCACCCACATACAGGACAGCAGTTTAAAATATGGGGTTATCATACTTATGAAATTAAAAATGTCATCCATTTGGTTAAATGCCCATGTGGTCTCTTGTATGTTGAAGAGACTATCCAACATATAAGAGACCACATAAGTAAACATAAATGTATGACTAGAACAGGCAATTTGTTGTTTCTGTATAATTTTTATAACCAGGGCATATTATTGCACAATTGAAATACTGTATCAAGTGATTGAACATGTAGAGGTCCAAAGGAAGGGGAGAAGTGACATAAAAAGACTTTTGTTGAGAAGAGAAACTTTTTGGATCTATACCCTTCAGACTTTGGAAATGAAGGGGTTAAATAGGGAGTATTAAGTAGCACATGTAGCATTTTGAGGTGTTTAGTTCAGCTCAGTAGTGGTAACATGTCATTCAGAATTGCCTTTATCGTATACTAATTTTTGGGGATTCTAAGTTATTGACTCTACATGGGGATAGATGTACCATGTTCATATTGTGAGAGCTGACATTATTAACTTAACTGATTAAAATGTTGCGATAGATATAATTTGGATACCAATAATAAGTGACCATGAGAGATTTATGTAATTGGACGCTCCGTGGTCCAGGAGCCGGTCCACGGTCGCATCCCTCCCTCTTCTTCTACCCGGACTGCTACTTACTCCCTTCTCCAGCTGATGTTCTCGCCTGCTGTCTGCTCCTCGGTCCTCTCTGTAGCCGCATGAACACCACTGTTCTCTTCTTGATTTTAAGGGCTAGTGCATGACACCCACTCTTCCAACCACCTCAGACCATGGGCTTTTTCATTACACCTCTCCCAGCATCCAATGTTTAGTTAATGGTGTCTATTTCTATGTGTCAACCATTCCTGTGCATTATTTCTGATTGGCTTCCTGTTACTGACCCTCCGCTACATTCCTGACCATGCCTGGTCTGTTACCTGCCCTGACCCCGTGCTTGAACTTGACTCCACTTGTATGCTGCCAGCCCTGACCATTTTGTCTGTTCTCTACTGTTTTTCTGCCTTAAGCTCTTGTACCACATTACTCTTCATGTCATTTGTCACCTCAAAGACCTATTTCATGGGTATTGACCTGGAAGTTCCCCACAGCCAAGTCGAACCTGCCTTGGAGCAGGCTCTGGTGAAAACTGGGTTTCCATAGACTCCGCTCCCTGGCATAGGTTATGCCAACTCCTGACAGTGACCAAGTAGATCCACCTCATACATTCGGTGAGCCAGACTTTGACAATATAACTGGGCTATGGATCCCGCCAACCTACCTCTTCCTAAGTCTCAAGACCTCATTGCTGAAGTAGCGCGCCAGAGTGCCCATCAGGAACAATTGTTCCAAATGCTGCAAAACATAGCGGCCCGATTCACAGAGGCTGCTCCAGTCCCAGTGCCTGCTCCACTCCCAGATATTCCAAGCATCTCCTTCCTGCATCTGCCGCTACCTGCTCATTGTCTCCCTGCTCTCTGGCGAAGCTTTAGCCTGGGTCACTGTATTTTGGGAATGAGGTGACCACTGTCAACCAGCTTGACAGATTTCCTAGCCACCTTCTGCAAAGTATTCGAAGTACCAGGTCGTACTTTCTCAGCCGCCTCTGGTTTCATCAGGGTCTGGCTTCGTCAGGGTGATTCTACTGTGGATCAGTATTCAGTGCAGTTCTGAATCCTATACTCAGAGTTCACCTGGAAAGATGGGGTATTTGTTGCTACTTTTTGCAAAGTATCTACAAGCACTGGTCACATCGAGAATGAGCAACATGGGAAGCTTCCCAATTTTACAGAGTTTCCCATCCGGGACAAGTCTTTCAGTGACCTCTTTAGCGCCATGCATTCCACGGGAAGAATCCATGAAAGTTGAGAGAGTCCATTTGTATGAGGAAGAGAGAACCTGCTAAAACTTGGGCCTGTGTTTCTACTGTTGTCTCTACTGAAAAAAGGTCCAATTCACCCTGGAAACTTCAGGGACTAGGCTTAGTAGGAGAACCATGTCTGTTAACCTAATCCTCCCATCCGACTTCAGTCTTTAGGTTGCAGCTTTTGTATATTCTGGCTCTGCAGGCAATTTTATTCATCCTACACTAGTTGCCAAGTATAACCTGCCTGTTACCTAACAGGGGAAGCCCCTCTCTGTCTCTTTTGTGAATGGAGAGATCGTCTCATGTACTATCTGATACTACATAAAACCTCTCACTCTGTGTGTGGGAGCTCTACAACAGGAATGGATCTCTTTCTTCGTGCTCACTGGCTCTTCCAGTACTCTGCTTCTGGTATTCCTCTGGTTATTAACCCAATATCCTTGGATTTCTTGGAGGCAAAGTGATGCGTTGGAGTGATCAGTGATTTACCTCCTTCTTATTGGTCCCTCATCCACCTCGTCTAGTTGGAGCCTCGACAGTTCAGCATTCCGACCTTGCTTCTCCTGGACTCCCTGCACACTATTATTACTTTATGGACATCTACTGCAATAAGCAGGCAGAGACAGTCAGTTCTCATCGACCAAATGACTGCCACATCAAGTTTCAGCCGGATACTACCCCTTATCATTGTAGGGTGTAGGGTTTAACAAGATCACTATTAAATACTGCAACCTACTTCCACTCATTTCAGAGCACTTTCATAGGATACAGGATGCCATGGTCTTCTCCAAACTTGATCTCTGGGGTGCCTATAACCTCATACGCATCCGACAAAAGTCCTATCATGTCCATCTCCGGCAGGTTCTACTATGCCTTCATGATAACCAACCCTACGTCAAACTGGAGAAGAGCCTTTTCCAGTGCTCTAGCCTGCCATTCCTGGGGTACATAGTCTCTGCTTAAGGTCTTACAATAGATATCGACAAGCTGACTGCTGTTTTAAACTGGCCACTCCCAATAGGCCTTCGAGCTATTCAAAAAATCGGATTTGCAAATTATTACCGCCAGTTCAGTCCGCACTTTTCTACATTAGTGATATCTATTGGACCCTTTAAGCAGAAGGAGCCTTCACTCTGCTGAAGCCCACTTTTGCCTTAACGACGAAGGTCTATTGTCCAGACCCGGAGATGCCCTTTTATTTGGTAGTAGACACCTCCTCGATCAGGGCTGGAGCTGTCCTCTTACAGAATTGCCTGCAGTTTCTTCTCTAAGACTTTTTCTCCTGCTGAGAAGAAATACTCCATGCTGGCCATTAAATTGGCCTTGAGGGAGTGGTGACATCTATTGGAAGGTGCTTTCCATCTGCTGATGATGTATACAGATCATAAAAATCTTGTGTACCTGCAAACTATTCAGTGCTTAAAACCATGCCAGACCTCCTGGTCCCTGTTCTTCTCTACCTTTAACATCTTTCTCCACTTCCAACCAGCTGCAAAGAATGCCAAGGCAGACATGCTATTCTGAGCCCTTGGTTCCACAGTACCGAAACCACAACACATAATTTCACCAAAACATCTCATTTCTGCATTCCCTGGAAGTTGTGGGAAATTCCTCCAGGGAAGATGTTTGTTCGTTCAACTCTGAGGAAACAGATCTGGTCCTGGGGCCACGCCTCCTATATCACCAGTCATTTTGGGTTGCATAGATCCCTCAACTTGATCTCTCATCACTACTGGCGGCCTACCCTAGGGCGTGATATCAAGGACTTTTTTGCGACTTGCCCAAACTGCACCTGCAATAAGAGCTCACATCAGAAGCCCACAGGTTTCCTGTTGCCTCTACCGGTGCATGAAGCTCTGTGGTCCCATATTGTTATGGACTTCATAAAAGATCTTCCTTCTTTCCTCAGGCTATCCTGCTATCTGGTTTTCGTGGATCGTTTTTCTAAAATGGGGCATTTCATACCCTTGCTGGCTCTCCCAACTGGCTTCTTTCTTCTTGCAACACATCTTACAGTTCTCCGCTAGATTTTGGCATACCTTAATAAATCTTGACATTTCTTCTGCTTACCACCCTTAGTCCAATGGCCTGGTAGAATAGGTAAATCAAATACTGGGGAATTATATCCGTTACTTTATGTCAGCACGGCAAGATGACTGGGTGTCCCTTGACCTTGGGCTGAGCTTGTCTACAACAATATCTCAAGTGAGTCCTTGGGGAATTCACCATTCCACATTGTGTTTGACCAGCACCTGTGACTTTCTTTACCTCTTGCAGCCGCCTCAGATGTTCCAGTTACCAATATCCAGGTATGTGACTTTCTTTAGTTATGGAAGCATGCCTACCAGAGTTTGCTTCAAAAAGCAGGCTGACAAGAGATGCAGGCCTCATCTCATATTCTGGCCTGGGGACAAGGTTTGACTTTCCTCCAGACATATAAGCCTTCAGGTACCCAATCTGGAACTAGTGCCGTGCTACCTCAGTCCTTTTTCCATCCTCCATCTAATCATACAAGCTTCATCCCCTGATGTTGGATAGAACTGAAGACTCTGACAAGGTCAAGGTGCTTAAGGGGTTAGGTATATTACCTTATTGATTGTAACAGTTATGGAGGTAAATTCCTGGGAAATCTGGGAAAATATTAACAAACTGCTGGTGATCCATAGGTTCCGCAGACTCCAGGCCCAAGAGAAGGAGAGCCCTAATTGGTGGGGGTACTATAACGGGACACGCCACAGCCTGTGACATCCCAGTCTGTCCCCATTAAGGTCGTCTGTGTCCAGGTGTTTGTACGTGGTAGTGTTCGTACCTCTGCCTCCACCCGGCATGCTACTCACCTCCTCCTCGCTTCAAGCCGACATCTTCACCTACCATCTGCTCCTTGGTACCCTCTGTAGCCGCATGTTCACGTCTGTCCTCTTGTGGCTTGGCCAACCACCTCAGACCATTTATTGGTGTCTATTTCTACATGTCTGCTGTTTCTGTGCATTATTTCTTATTGCCATCCTGTTACTGACCCTTTGCTACATTCCTGGCCCTTTTTTATTTTCCACTTGTCCTGACCTCAAATCTGAACCTGACCTCACTTGTACACTGCTAGTCCTGACCATTCTGACTGTTCCGGACTACGCCTCTACCTCACGCTCTTTCACCACGCTACTTTTCACGTCAGCTGTCACACCGAGAACCTACTTTGGGGGTATTGACTAGAGTTCCCCCCGCCAATCCCCATGCCTTCGGGGGGGCGTGGTAAAATCAACCTCCTTCTCCCTGGCGTAGGTTCTGCCAACTCCTGACAGTGACCTAGAGGATCCACTTTGTGTCACTAGTGATCCAGACGGTGACAAATTATGTTGTTTAAAAAAAGCTTTTACTGATTAGATTTCTTTTTCTTTTCTCCATGTTTCCTCATTAATTTTCCATGAGGGAAAAATTTTTAATTGGTTTTTAAAGTCAATTTAAAAGGGATGCGTTTTTTGAAATATAAAAAAGGGTTTTGTAAAGTCATTATTTTTGGGTTGATGAAGGCTGGGGGATTTGCTGAAATTTTTCACAAAAGAACAGATTTTCTGTGGGATGGTTTTTCAGGCCACCAGCCTGAACATGTTCATTCTTCGGCACAGTTTCTGCACAGAAACTTATCATAAAAGTGAATAGAAACCGGCAGAAAGTGAGTGTTCAGTTTTGTTTGCTTATTTTGGCATCGTTTTGGCCGTGTTCTTTGCGTTTTTTGTGCAGCTTGCGTTTTTTAGAAAAAAAAAAAGTGGAGAATGATACACTATGGTTCCGACCTATAGTGGGTGTGTTTTTCAGGTCCTTTTGCACTTAATTTTTTTTTTTTTTTTTACAAAAGGTCCTACAGACCACTTCCTGGTAAGGATGGAAGAGGATGCATCAGCATGCCACCAAAGTCATACCACCGCATGGACATGGACGTGAGCAGACTGATCTCTGAGGTGAGTGTCAGTGTAAACCTTGATACCTGTATGCTCTTTTTAACCAAAAATAACATACAAAACATTACATGGTTTCTTGCACCTATCATGAATGCCTTTTGAACTCAGTAAACTTTTCTACTTGAAAAAAAACGTTCAAGAACTGCACAAAATCTGCACAAAAACCTGAACAAAATCAGTGTCAAAAAACGTTCAAAAGACAAAAAATAACAAAAAAAATGCTGTGTTTTTGTTTTCTAGTAGTAAAACTGAGGTTTTTGCCTTTGCCTTATGAACCCACCCTTTGAGTAGAAAATTTCATCTGTATGGAACATGTGTGGTCTATTCTTAATTTAACCAACAAATTAACTTATTATTGCATGCTTAAAGTTTTCTCAATGTCCTCAAACCAATTTTGTTTTTATAAATCAGTGAACACAAAAGAGAATCTAGGGCAAGTGACTTCAAGATCAGCTTTAAATTGGGTTGTCTACTGTTGGACCTTTTGGCTCTATTGCTTTAGTATCCCGTTGGATCACAGACTGGGTTCACTGGAAAGCCCTTTTATTCCTGGTGGCCTGTCAAACCCCTGTGAAACAAATAATTTATCTTAAGTAAGATTAAGTATTATTTCAAATAGCAAAATTACTAAATATAAGGCAGCTGAATCCGGAAATACCTTGCACCACATTGCACAACCTGACATTACATTATGGTGATGCAGTTGTTTATGAATTTGGAATAAGAAGTGTGCCTTTATTGTTTTTGAATACATAATTTTAGGAAAGTCTTTACTTTTTAATATTCAATTAAATTTTTGAATAGCAGAATATATAATTAAAATAGAATATGTTAAGCAATTGGGTGCAGTCCTCAGGGCTCTGACCTACTGTCTCAGCAACGCAAATAATTAAAACGAGGCAGAATTCCAAGGTGTGAATTCCTCATGTGCAAGATTTTTTAATTCACATAAATACAAATAAAATTCTATTTATTTTTTTCAGTTGTGCTTGTACCCCTACAATAGTCATACTATGTAATTTATGTAATTCCCCATTTATGTAGTAAGGCTACATTTTCAGCTTTACAATTATCAAACACCACAATAAGCCAAATTGAATACAATTTCAAGTGATATTTTCTCTGATATTTTAAAATACATGGGTTTAAAGAGAAATCCTTGAGCATATTTGTTTAAATGATACCTATTATGGCATGATTAGCATATTTGTAACTTTTATAATTGCATTGTGAGCAAGAAGTAGAGAGAATTTAAATTATACAGCACATTTACTCCTAATTTTGCCATTTTATTGTTATTAGAATTTTGCATTAAGTGTTAAAGCTTTACTCTGAGAAGCAGGTTAATTGTATCATCTATATTCAATTAGCTTTAATGGAGTGCATACATAGCAGTAATGTCCATTGTGCATATCCTCATTCTGATGGGGAAATGCAGCAAAAGCTATTATTTTGATGTCCTGATAAATTATGTTCCATATTATGTTAAATTAACATAATGCATGACTAATGCTTCATGTATACATGTGCTGTGGCAGCATATCAGAATTTTAACAATTCTCATTGTTGGTTAATGTCTACTGTATTTTATTATTAATGCTAATTAAATGCACTTTTTCCCTAAATATACGCTGTGGTAGCTGCTTAAATGTTAAACTGCCAATGGCAAATCACAGACTTACTATTTCCATTGGCAGCAAACTCTTGTCTTCACAAATTGCTCATTTTCCACTTGAGGATATCACTCAACAACAGATGTCCAACTACATTCCAATATGAGATGTAAATTGGATGCAAATGAGCACAGTGTCCACTTGTTAGCCTTTATAATTTTACATAGTAAGATACAGTTTTAAATACAAATAATGCTTTTAAACTGTACAATAGATCATAAAATTATATGCATACATTATTTACTATGTTAAACTGAATATTTATATGCTTTCAGTGTGGTACATTTTATTATTTTACTTATTTATGATGATTATTATAATAATTATTATTCATCAATGGTTCAGAATTACTATAATTTTACTATAAATCATTTTGGAATATACCCATATTGCTGCTGCAGAAAAAAAAGGATACTAATAAATTATGAATAGCAACTCAGATTCCTACTTCAACAACCCTTGTGCAAGTCCCTAAAAACTATTTCAAAGCACAATTTTAAATGTACTAACAAATGTAAAACAAAAAGTCAAACCAGTAAATACAAAAACTGCAGAATTGCTGCATTTTTCCACTCCCTCCCAAGCAGTAATAGTTTTCATAAATTTTTTGTACCTCAAAAGGCAGATAATAAAAAAGTAAATTGTCCCTCAAAAAACAAAACCTCATAAGTCAACAAAACCATAAAAAAATTGTAGCTTCTGCATTTTTTTAAAGGCTTGGTGTTCCAAAGGCCCAAAATAGCTAAGTTCTGACTTGTAAATAAGTTGATAAGTTGAAAAAGTACTGAGCACTTCCCATTGCTCAGAGGAAAGCATTGAATGCCTACTGGTGTAAGAGAACAGACCAGAATGCAAGAGCAGCAATAGAGAGACATGAGCTAAGGTCTGGTTCACATCAATGTTGGAGTATCCGTTCAGAACCTCTGTCACAAAATTCTATTAGGAATGAAGGAAAAAAATAGTGCAACAATCTGTGCTATTTGTTCAGTGAACAGTGTGGACACCATAGTAGAAATTAAACAGACCCATTGTAGTTAATAAGGTTTGTTGAGCAATGCTGGTGTCCGTTGTAAAACAGGTCCAGTTCTAACTCTAATGCAGATGAGAACCAGTTCTGAGCCAAAAAAAGTCCTGGTACAGGAGTTCTAACATTCTCAGTAGCAATGGTGAAAATTCAGAGACTGTGTTGCACTGAGCTATTTGTGCAATTTTATAGGTAGTAACACTGTAACTGTATCAGAAGCATTAGTCTCAACTTTTGTAACTAAGGCCTTGTCTGCACAGCAATGTTTAAATGTCATCCAAAATCCAATGGCATTTTAACCTTGCTGGACCACGGCTGGACTGCTGTTTTTGGCACTGATGTGCCGTTAGCCCCGTACATTGAATCCGGAGGATTTTAAAACCGCCTGGAAAAAAATCCATGTTGTGTAGACTAAAGCACAGATTTTCATTGCAGTCATACTATTTAAAATGTCTCCTTAAAGACAGCAATCATTGTTGGTGAGTAGTGATGAGCGATTATAATCGACAAAGTTGAAATCGGCACGATTTTTAGGCTGATCGGAACTTTCCGATCACGTGATATTTTAGGTGACAATCTGCAGATAATCTATTACTATTGCGCCATTTTCGTCGCTTCCTGTCATTTTGGCGGCCAACAAATCAGCTTAGAGCATAGAGCAGAGTGAGCTGGGTGTGCGACGTCATGACTGTGATGTGTATGGTTCTCATTGGCTGGAAAAATCACATGACCTCGTTTTGCATAGAACAGCATTTCCTGTTCAGTATCAGTGTTTCAGTGTCTATCACTAGAGCAAGACGTGTGCTACGTGTCTCTCAATACAGCTCAGCTCAGAGACACAGTTCTTCTCTTTATTCATACAGACAACTATGCTTTTAGCTGTGAACATTAGAATATAGGTAGATTAGAGAATTTCAGTTCTTAGTTAGTTAGCCAGAGACTTTTAAAGCCGCGGGGGGGAGGGTGGGGGCGGACGGACGGACAGACAGATAGACAGACAGGCTGGCTTTGGAAAGGAGGGTGTATATTGTGCAGCCCAGACTCTACTTAGAACCTGCATTGAAATGGCATTTTTTTTACTACTTTTTGGCCAGCACACCTCGTACCTGAGGTGAAGTTGGACCTTTCATTTTGTGCATCCCAGTTTTGTTCAACGAGCCACCTTATTCTTAAATAAGTATACAGATATTTTCTAGTAACTGTTGGTGTATTTCATTGGTGCACAAACAAACTTTTGTTATCCGTATAACTTTTAAATAGTTGTATTTCACTTTGGTGCAGCCCAGTTTTGTTCAAAGAGCCACCTTGTACTTAAATTAGGATACAGACATTTTCTAGTAACTGTTGGTGTATTTCATTGGTGCAAAAACCACCTTTTGTTATCCGTATAACTTTTAAATAGCTGTATTTCACTTTGGTGCAGCCCAGTTTTGTTCAAAGAGCCACCTTGTACTTAAATTAGGATACAGACATTTTCTAGTAACTGTTGGTGTATTTCATTGGTGCAAAAACCACCTTTTGTTATCCGTATAACTTTTAAATAGCTGTATTTCACTTTGGTGCAGCCCAGTTTTGTTCAACGAGCCACCTTATTCTTAAATTAGTATTCAGAAATTTTCTAGTAACTGTTGGTGTATTTCATTGGTGCAAAAACCACCTTTTTTATCCGTATAACTTTTAAATAGCTGTACTGCACTTTGGTGCAGCCCAGTTTTGTTCAAAGCACCACCTTGTACTTAAATTAGGATACAGACATTTTCTAGTAACTGTTGGTGTATTTCATTGGTGCAAAAACCACCTTTTGTTATCCGTATAACTTTTAAATAACTGTATTTCACTTTGGTGCAGCCCAGTTTTGTTCAAATAGCCACCTTGTACTTAAATTAGGATACAGAAATTTTCTAGTAACTGTTGTGTATTCATTGTGCAAAAAACCCAATTTTATCCGTTAAACTTTTAATAGCTGTATTTCACTTTGGTGCAGCCCAGTTTTGTTCAAAGAGCCACCTTGTACGTAAATTAGGATACAGAAATTTTCTAGTAACTGTTCTCGTGTGTCATTGCTGAAAAAAACGCAATTTCTCATCTGTTAAACTTTTGAATAGTTTTTTTGCGCTTTGTGAATCTCAGTTTGGCGCAGATAGTGCACTTGTATGATAGTTTGTTGAAAACTATCAATTCCTAGTCCTACTGGGCAGTTGTAAATCCCTGGGACTGCAGGAAGAACACTGTTGATTTTGTGTTACGGTTCTTCCACCAGACCACATTTCACAGGTATTCGCTAGAAACAATTCTGTTTCTAATCCTAGTTGGCTGTAGGAAATTAGAGGGATTTAAGAATAGCTGTGATTTGCCGTCTTCAATAAGAGACTTTCAAAAACTCTTCCATACCTTTTTAAATTTTTATCTTTCTGAACATGGAGCGAAATGCAGGTGGTAAGCGAGCAAGTAGTTGTGTTGGACATGGAGGTAGAGGTACGAGAGAAGGTGCTTCTTCCAGTGCTGTCGATAACACGCAAGCCAGCAGATCATCGGTTGTAGAACCGTCAGGCCTGTCATCGCTGGGCCGGTGCCCTATGAATCTCAGTAACGAACAGCGTCGCCAATCTGTTCTTCAGTGGTTAATGCAACCTGCATGCTGTGGTCCAGGACAGGGATAGTCAAATTCCAGTTCAACTAAAATGGTGTTTCAAAGACTCCTTTTTCTGGCACTTTTTAATCTGTGGGTCAGACAGGTTTAAGGGTCATGCTGCGGTCCAGGACAGGCATTATCAATGTCCAGTTCAACTAAAATGGTGGTTCAAAGACTCCTTTTACCGGCACTTTTTAATCTGTGGTTCAGACAGGTATAAGGGACATGTTGCGGTCCAGGACAGGCATAGTCAATGTCCAGTTCAACTAAAAAGGTGATTGAAAGACTACATTTTTTGGCACTTTTTTATTCTGGGGGTCATGCAGGTTTGGGGTTCATGCTGTGGCCCAGGACAGGTATAGTCAATGTCCAGTTCAACTAAAATGGTGGTTGAAAGACTCCTTTTTCCAGCACTTTTTAATCTGTGGGTCATGTAGATTTAAGGGTCTTGCTGCGGTCCATGCCAGGGATAGTCTATGTCCAGTTAAACTAAAATTATGGTTCAAAGACTCCTTTTTCCGACAATTTTTAATCTGTGGATCATGCAGATCTGAGGGTCATGCTGCGGTACAGGACATGTATAGTCAATATCCAGTTCAACTAAAATGGTGGTTCAAAGACTCCTTTTTCCAGCACTTTTTAATTTGTGGGTCAGACAGGTTTAAGGGTCATGCTGCGTTCCAGGACAGGGATAGTCAATGTCCTTTTCAAGTAAAATGATGGTTCAAATAATACTGCCTTCTGGCACTTATTAATTTGTGGGTCATGCAGGTTTAAGGGTCATGCTGTGGTAAAAGACAGGGATAGTGAATAGTCTGTCAGTATTTTTCTGTGACTCTTGTTGCTTAATTGTGTTGCCTACGATGTAGCACATATCCATTTTACTGTTGTGGATGTTAATTCCAGCTTCTCTAGCCCTATTTGGGTTTAATAATGAAGGTGTTGTTCCTCTCCCATAGACTTTAATGGTCATCGGCAATAATCTTTTATCGACTATCGGAACTCGTCATGATAATTGCCAATATCGATTATCGAATCGATAACAGTAGTTGACACAATCGCTCATCACTATTGGTGAGCTATCTAGGTACTGCGAGCCTTGCAATAATATGTGTGGCGAAAAATAGTCATAGTCTGTACCTTCCTCCTATTTATAAGGTTCTTTTGAAGGATCAGAGTGGTCCTATAGTTGAATAAAATATATTTTAAAGTCTTCTATTATACATCGCCACTTTGAGTTTGAATACATATATAGTATATAATAATATTAGCACTGTTGGGCATTATAACATGCACAATTATCAAGGAAGGCATCACACAGGTGTAAGGTGAGGGGATCAGGTGGTGATCAACCCTGCAGAGGAAGTGATAGGAGTACGGGTGCTTTCACACGGTACATTTTTGATGCGTTTTTGATGCGTTTTTTCAATGCGTTTTTTGTGCAGGAAGGCACAGCAATTAATGCTGTACATTGCTGCACAAAAATCGTGGCAAAAATCGCGGTAATTACCGCGAATTTACCACGATTTTTGCCGCAATTTTTGTGCAGCAATGTACAGCATTAATTGCTGTGCCTTCCTGCACAAAAAACGCATTGAAAAAACGCATCAAAAACGCACCGTGTGAAAGCACCCTACAGAAACACATTCCATATTCCCGGAAGTACACTATTTGGTGAAAGCTATTGACTTTTGGTCGTGGTACCGTTTTCAAATCACTCATGATCTCCTTTATTACCTTTATTTTTCTTTAGAATAGGGACATCACCATTGTAGCCACTGATTGTTTGGATGGTGCAACGCTTTAATTGAAGTGAGGGGAGAGGTGAGTATATGTTTTTTATTTTAAATGGGCACTGGCAGCAGTAAAAGAAAAAAAATACAAGGTGGACAATAACTTTAACAAAGCTTTAGTTCAATAACAATGGAAAACCTGTCTTCGCCTACTTGCTCTACAGTCACCCAGAGAGATTAGTTTCTTAACCTTCCTGATCTACACTCATCAGCATTGTGTTTGGTGGTAATAATTCCCATTGACAAGTTGCTAATAGGCGCTATAGCAACGTTTTATAGTAAAAGAGTAAACAACACATACTGCATAGCATGCTTTTCAAACAAATTACATTAACTAAGGCCAAAATGGAACCTACACCACGCAAGCCAGAAATAAGATTCTCAATGGTGCACAGTGATGCTCAAGATCAAATTAATGTTAAAATGTCATCCATCCATTATTTTCCAATTCGGGTATCTTGCTAAGAAAATCTTAGTTCTCAAGTCTTACAAAAAAAAACAGTACTAAAAATACAGATATTCTTAAATGCACATTATATTGGTTATCTTTCACTAACAAAATCAAATAAATAAGAAGTCTCAAATGATATGTAACTTGTTTGTTACGGTCTGGAGGTGGATCCACTGGACCACCGCAGGCGATGGCATAAGCCCACACCAGGGAGTGGAATCTAAGTGGGACCCGGTATTCACCAGTAGTGTTGAGCGATTTTTATCGACAAAGTTGAAATCGGCAAGGTTTTTATGGTGATCGAAATTTCCAGATCATGCGATATTTAAGGTTAAAATCTGTGCATATCTATTAAGAACGCGCCTTTTTCGGGGCTTCCCGTAATTTTGGCGGCCAGCAAATCAATTAC
>JAODAL010073053.1:0-14871 GCA_025379985.1 Phyllomedusa bahiana | reverse complement strand
ATTCTTCCTCCCATTTTAAAATTAAAGAAGATGGTTGCCTGATTGCTAGTTTCTTTATATCTTGCATTACTACTTCCACAAACGTATCCAATAGATTATATTATGATATCGGAGGTGTATTCCTAGATTTTGGTTTCAAATTAGTCAAGGGTATATCTAGAATTATGGGGTCTCCTTCACCTTCAACCTGCAATTGTTCAAGATCACCCAATGTTTTTTCCCCTAGTTTCCTAAAGGTTTGCTCATCATTATTTTTCATTTTATGATATTTATGTAAGGCCAACCTTCTAGCAAAGAGATTCATATATTTTACCTATACAAACTCATTAAATCTCGGCATGGGAGTAAACGTAAGACACTATGCCAACACCTGATTTTCTGTTAGACTATAAGAGGATAAATTAATCACTTAAAGTGCTCCATCCTTTATTATTTCTGATAATTCCCCTTTTCTCAATCCCTCAAGAGAATCCTTGGTTGTTTTAAAAAAAAGTGGATGCATTTGCATTTTTGAATTCTCCTGAGATTGAGTTTGCATTGTTTTCACAACCTGTCCTTTTCCTGCCACTGATGGCATATTTGTATTGCCATTTGACATCATTGCCTGTGCTCCCATACCATGGGCCACTACACCACAGGATGCAGAAGAGGATAATGTATTTGATCCCATTATTCCTTCTCCTGATTGGAATTTCTGAGGATTCTGATCTTGTACTGTTTGGTAGATGATTTTTTATGTGTTTTCTTAATTGTCCAACCTTTGTTTTTTCTCTGACCCTTCCTCCAACCAGTTTTCTTCCCCTGCGTATAACTATTAATAGAACCTGTGGAGGATTCTTCTACAGCAGAAATCTCTGAATCTGACAAATCTAAATATAAATTATGTTTGTAGGTAAATTTACTGTTTTTCCAAATATAAACCTGATTGTTGTCAAAATCTTTCCGATCCCTCAAATATTTGTTGTGTTTCCTTTCTTTAATTTCTTCTCTCAGAGATTCTTATATTTCGTTGTAATTTTTGTTCTAATTCAGGGAAATCTGGATGGGCCCGAAAGTTATTAATCTCCACTATCTTCTGATTTAGTTGTTCACTTAATTTATTAAATGAAATTCTTTCGTATTCTGACAGGTATTTCATCAACTTCAGAGAGCATTCAGTTAGCAATTTTTCCCAACCCTTGATAAAAATGTGGTCTTCTAAATGTGTGTTTGGTCTCAAACTAATCCTTAATCCTCTATACACAATTTGTTGTTGTATATATGTCTCTAGACTGGCTACTTCCCAGCCTGCCCGAATTTGTTGTTTGTAAGTCTTATTTAATTTCTGAAAGGCTATGTGGATATTAGTTTCATTCAATGGAATTGGTTGCATTAGCTTCCTGTGAAAAAGTATCAAAATTAATTTTCTGACAAAAACCCTGCCATTCCCTAGATTCCCCACTTGAACATTCCTGTTCACCAAACTTGTCAAATAATCTCCAAAACAATGGGAATCTCACAAGAGAACAGAGAGTGACTTTTTATCACGTAACTTTTAGTGTTTTATAGATAGAGAACTGATAGAGTTTAAGTTTGCCTATGGCAAAATAGTAAATATAATGATAAAAAGACTCAGGTAGAAATAATTTAACCCAAGGACCTAGCACATATGTTGACCGTATGTTGATGCCCTTTGTCACTGGCCTTCCTTCATATCTTAAAGATACGAAGGATACTGTGATGAGAATTAACGATCTGGTAATGAGTGAGAGTGCACTTCTTAGCAAGTTTAGACATAGAAGCCCTATATAGTAACATCAGACATGATCTGGGCCTGAAAGCAATCAAGTATTTTTTGAATACAAGAGGTACACAATTTATGGAACACAATGATTTTGTTTTGCAGCTATTGGATTTTGTTTTGACACATAATTATTTTTTGTTTGATGGTACCTTTTATCACCAGATAAAGGAAGCAGCCATGGGCACAGTCTGTGCGCCAAGTTTTGGTAATTTATTTTTAGGTTGGTGTGAGGATGCTATTGTTTTTTCTGAACACTTTGAAATATTCACAGATCGGATTTTATTTTGGGGGCACTTTATTAATGATATTTAGATTTTTTTGGGACGGTAGTGAAGAATTATTCAAGGACTTTGTATCTAGACTCAATAATAATGAAATTGGGATGAAATTCACCTTTGAAATTCATCGAGAAAAAATAAATTTTTTGGACCTTCAAATTGTGTTGGATGAAAACAAAGACAAAGATATTTCGGAAAAATACAGCTACCAATAGTTTGTTACACTTTTCTAGCTGGCATCCACCTTCTCAAAAAAAGGGGATCCCCATAGGCCAATTTCTTAGTGCTCATAGGAATTGCTCTACTTTCGAGGCTTTCAATGAAGAATTTATAAAGTTAAATGCACATTTTGAGGCAAGGGGTTATCCTAAGAAATGTTTGAGGAAGGCGTTTAACAGGGCTTTGACTAGAGACAAAGGACATTTATTAATCAGTAAACAAAAGAAGAAAGAAAAAACTGATTTAATTCATTGTATAGGTACCTTTGATGATAGAGCCAATGAAATGAGAGGTATACTTAGAAGACATTGACACATTCTGAGGGCAGATCCAGTATTCTCTGAGGTGATTCCTAAATATCCTAGTGTCACATATAGAAGGAGAAAAAATCTTAGGGATGAATTTGTGCATAGTCACTTTGAGGGAAATAGTAAGAAAACATGGTTACAGTCTCCAATGGAAGGCTCATATCCCTGTGGCAACTGTTCATTCTGTCCATTTATATGGAAAACTAAAGAATTTGTTATTGCATTTTCGTGGCTCACCTACAACGGACTAAGCACACTATCAGCTTTATCACCTCCCATGAACCCCTTGTCTAATATGCATATTCATTCGGAATACATACTCCATTGTACTGTACACTATTGTCTTAGTCTCTTCCCAGAAACCACCTCTCCTTTGCATCCAATATAAATATTCATTTTAATAAGACTATGCATATTCATTGGGAATACATACTCCATTGTACTGTACGCTATTGTCTTAATCTCTTCCCATAAACCACCTCTCCACCTCTTTCTCGGCTATATTATTTCAGACAAGGTTCTGCAGACAACACAGGTGTAGAGCCGTAGAGGCGAAGGCAGCTTTCAACTTGGAGAAGGCCTGTTCAGTGGCTGGTGGCCACAGTTTTGGGTTGCCATGCTTGTGGTGAGAGCCACAATCGGTGCCACCAATGCCAAGAAATGTGGGATAAACTGCCTGTAGTAGTTGGCGAATCCCAAGAAACGTTGTATGGCCCGGAGACCAATGGGTCATGGCCACTGCAGGACGGCAGACAGTTTTGTGGGGTCCATCTGCAGAACCTTGTCCGAGATAATATAGCCGAGAAACGGAAGGCTGGTCTGGTTGAATAGGCACTTCTGCAGTTTGGCATAGAGATGGTTATTATGCAGACATCTCAGAACCTGATGCACATGCGACTGGTGGGACTCCAGATTAGGTGAAAGAATGTCATCCAGGTAGACGACTATGCAGGTATACAGAAGATCTCTGAAAATGTCGTTGAAAAACTCCTGGAAGACCACTGGAGCGTTGCACAGTCCGAAGGGCATCAACAGATACTCGAAGTGCCCATCCCGAGAATTGAAGGCCGTCTTCCACTCGTCACCTTCTCGGATCCGAATGAGATTATAAGTCACCCGCAAATCTAACTTGGAAAAGATTCTGGCTCCCTAGAGATGGTCAAAGAGTTCAGTAATTAATGGTAATGGGTACCGATTTTTAATGGTGATCTTGTTGAGACCGTGGTAATAGATGCACGGGCGCAGAGACCCATCCTTCGTCTCCACAAAGAAGAAACCGGCACCCGCTGGAGAAGCAGATTTTTGGATGATGCCCTTCTGTAGGTTTTCTTTAATGTAGGCCGACATAACCTGAGTCTCGGGTATGGAGAGAGGGTAGACCCTACCCCGGGGGGGACTAGTCTCGGGCAGTAGGTCTATAGGACAATTGTAGGGACGAAGAGGAGGAAGAGTTTTCACTTGGTGAAAACTCCTGGAAATCCTGATACTATAGTGGCAGGCCTGATAGAAGCTTGGGAGATGGCCGTGGAGGAATGGGGCACACCCGGCGAGGTGCCGATAGACAGCAAGACTGGCAGTCTTGACCCCAATGCAAAACTTTGCCCGTCTTCCAATCGAGCATAGGGGTGTGACACTGCAGCAACGGAAGCCCGAGGAGGACAGCCGAGGAAGAACGGGGTAGAACAAAGAATGTGATCCTCTCCTTGTGCAAAGCTCCCACTTGTAGGGACACCGGTTCCATCCAAAAGAGAATAGAATCGCTCAGTAGCTCACCGCTAATGGACAAGATGACCAGGGGTTGGTCTAAGCGGACCACTGGGAGGCGATATTTGGTCACCACGGTAGCATCCATAAAAGTCCCAGCAGATCCAGAATCCAGGAAGGCGGCCACTCGGAACAAAATTCTGGAGTTGTGATCAGAACCCGTGACATGAGCAGTGGAGAGGGATTGCTCACACGTAGGGATGCCTCTAATAATAATAATAATCTTTATTTCTATAGCGCCAACATATTCCGCAGCACTTTACAACTTCAAGGGTAAACATACAGTCATTACAAATTAAAAGTACTTACAAATGAGACACAAGGTGTGAGGGCCCTGCTCGTGAGAGCTTACAATCTACAATCTACCACGAAGCCTAGGTGCACACGTTTCCCTGACACTGCAGACAGAGCGGACAACCCCTACGGAAATGTTCAGGGCTGCCGCAGTAGAGGCACAAGTTCTCCTCACGTTGTCATGTAAGTTCTTGCGGAGTTAGGTGGGCTCTGTTCACTTGCATGGCCTCTTCGAAGGCTGGCTGCGAAGGAGGCAGTGGAGGCCGAGGAAATACTGGCGCAAGACGGAGTAGACGATGTGTCCGGACCGGTTCGCGCTCTTGACGGAGCTCCTCCCATCTCTCCGAGAAACGTATGTCAATACGAGTAGCCAGGTGGATGAGCTCACTTAACGAAGACGGAGGGTCCCTGGTGGAGAGGGCATCCTTAATCTGGCTGGAGAGGCGCACAACGCTGCATCCTTGCAAGCTAATTCCGAAGCCAGCGTGCAGAATTGCACGGCGTAGCCTCCTATGGAGGAAGTCCCTTGCTGCAGGTTCAACAAGGCGGTCTCGGCAGAAAAGGCGTGGGCAGACTCTACGAAGACACTGTGGAACTCTTGCAGAAATGTAGCAAGATTGGCTGTGACCGGATTGCCTCGGTGCCAAAGTGGAGTCGCCCAGGCCAGGGCTTTTCTGGACAGAAAACTGACCATGAAGGCCACTTTGGACCTTTCAGATGGGAACTGGCCAACCATATGTTCCACGTGAAGGGAACATTGGGTGATGAAGCCCCTACAGGCCTTAGGTTCCCCGTCAAAGTTTAATGCTGAGTGGTGAGAAGCTGCTGCATCATCGTAGTCAGCTGGCTAAGCTGCTGCGCCTGCTGCACAATTTGTTTCGATTGCTGGGCCACGATGGTGGTGAGGTCAGAGACACACCTTGGCGGGATTCATGGCTGAATCGAACTGTAATGGTCAGCAGTAGTGGATTCTCTGGACCACCGCAAACAATGGTATGAGCCACGCCAGAAAGCGGAGTCTAAGTAGGTCTGGTTTTCACCAGAGCCCGCCGCAAAGTGGAATGGACTTGCTGCGGCGGAACACTACCAGGTCACTAACCCTGACGTGACTTGCTTGCGGTGGAGGCCGAGGTGTGGCATGGTGCAAAATCGTGAAGCAAGCTCATAGTCGAAATGGTACACAGTAAACGCAAAAGACACAATGGGAACGCTTCCTCTCAAGGCACAGGGCACTATCGATTCGGCATGGACCAAAGGAAAAGGCAGGACTTAAATAGGATCAGCGCCCAGTAAAAATCAATCACTGGCGTGCTGTACCTTAAACTTAGATGCTTCGTGTACCCAGCCAGCAACAGGAGCGTGTGCCTGGCCAGGAAAAGGAGCGCGGTGAGGTTAGTACAGGACAGATCTGAGGACTGGGACGTGGCGCCGCTCGCAGCAGAGGACACTTCTGGGGTGCGGGGGTGCCCGCGACCCAACACGGGGGTTGCGGGAACAGCCATTACAGCGACATGTATGTACGTGGCTGCGCCAGTATTCTGGCATCCTTTCGGCCCAGAAACTGGTGCAGCCCTGTTCACTAGATTTATAATCCGACGCACTCCAAAATTAGGTGCATTATTGGGCTCCTGCAGCACTTTGTAATGCACTTGAGATCGGGGGTGTTCTGGAGGCATCGCACCACAACCGTATGATTCTACACATTTATGACGGGAGGACGGCAAAACTGGGTGCATTACTGCTAGAACAGGTAGACCAAGTTACAAGTTTTTTTTACCTAAACCTGGTTTGTCGTTTTGTGGCTAAAAAGCACCAAATCTATTATCTCCAGTAGAACAGGTTCATAAATTCAGGCGCATTCTACACTACTAATGTGCGCAAGAAAAGGCATCTGGGTACCAAAATACATACATGTCGTCCATAGTGCAGATCATCTGAACAAATTAAAAATTAGAATTTAGTTTTATTAAATTTAATTAAACACTAAGGTGACATACACTTATTAAAATCACATGAAGTTGCACATGGAACACCTAAAAACAATTTTGCCCGACCCAGGGTTTTTACTTCCCAAGCTTTTTCTGAGTCTGTTTAACCCAGTTTGCTTAATAAACACTGCATTATTGTTAAACAATTAAATAATTCATAAATATCAATAATTGCAAATTAAAATATGCAATCAAAACATTCCAGATCATCACATAACTCCATAATATAACATTCAAAGGCATCTTGATAGATCTTATGGTATCAAGGATACAAAAACAGTATCAAATCGATTTACCATTATATATCCCTGAACATCTCACTTGTTTTTTGCCTCTTTCTCTGCCTTTCTTTCTAAAATTGCTGCCCAGGTCTGACATGGTCAGGTTCATACCAGTAGTTTCCCCAGTCCAAGCGTGCACATTGCCTCTCTTTGGATGTCATGTGGCAGTGGGTATGAGGTATGGAGTGTCTCTCTCATGCTGTGATATGGCAGTAGTACAGTATTGCAGGGAGGAATGAGGTACATGGTTCCTCTCT
The DNA here is from genome assembly GCA_025379985.1 of Phyllomedusa bahiana. Classification (NCBI taxonomy): domain Eukaryota; kingdom Metazoa; phylum Chordata; class Amphibia; order Anura; family Hylidae; genus Phyllomedusa; species Phyllomedusa bahiana. The sequence continues at coordinate 7,699 of JAODAL010073053.1, read as the reverse complement.
CTGGCTGTGATGATGCAGTTGTACACTACTAAAGGGAGGTATGAGGTATGCTGTGCTTCCCTCTGGCTGTGAAGTGGGAGGACTACAGTGTTACATGGAGGTATAGGGTATGTACAGGGCCGTTCCTAGGGGCAGGCGAGGCGGGCGATCGCCCGGGGCGCCGAGGCTCCACTCACCCGGGAGGGCGCCGCCCGGCTCGCCCTCCCGGAGAATAGTCCCTGGCTCTGCGCTGTGCAGCTGCAGGTACAGGGGAGGAGGCAGGACAGATCGTTACCGTCCTGACTCCTCCCCTGTATCAGCGTCACAGGGGGCGCACGGCTTTCACCGCGCCCCCTGCGACGCTCAATCTCCTCGGGTGGCAGCTCTGCCACCGAGAAGATCTCTGGGAGCTGCGTGCAGCGTAAGCACTGTGGTGACGTCACGCCGCTTACACTGCTCTGCAGCTCCCGGACTTGGACGCGCGGACCGTGGGATCGTGGTCAGGTGAGTAATTGTTTTATATTTTATAATTAGCTACAGGGGGCATCTACAGTGGGCATCTAAAGGCTACAGGGGGCATCTACAGGGGGTCATCTAAAGGCTACAGGGGGCATCTACAGGCTACAGGGGGCATCTACAGGGGGACATCTACAGGGGGCATCTACAGGCTACAGGTGACATCTACAGGGGGCATCTACAGGCTACAGGGGGCATCTTCAGGTTACAGGGAGCCTCTGCAGGCTACAGGGGGCATCTACAGGGGGCATCTACAGGTTACAGGGGGCATCTACAGGCGGCATCTGCAGGCTACAGGGGGAATCTACAGGGGCATCTACAGGCTACAGGGGACATCTACCGGGGGCATCTGCAGGCTACAGGGGGAATCTACAGGGGGCATCTGCAGGCTACAGGTGGCATCTACAGGGGGGTATCTACTGGCTACAGGGGGCATCTACAGGCTACAGGGGGCATCTACAGGCTACAGGGGGCATCTGCAGGCTACAGGGGGCATCTACAGGGGGCATCTGCAGGCTACAGGGGGCATCTACAGGCTACAGGGGGCATCTACAGGCTACAGGGGGCATCTACAGGGGGCATCTGCAGGCTACAGGGGGCATCTACAGGGGGCATCTACAGGCTACAGGGGGCATCTGCAGGCTACAGGGGGCATCTACAGGAGGCACCTGCAGGCTACAGGGGGCATCTACAGGGGGCATCTACAGGCTACAGGGGGCATCTACTGGCTACAGGGGTATCTACTGACTACAGGGGGGCATCTACTGGCTACAGGGATATGTACTGGCTACAGGGGGGCATCTGCAGGGGGGGCATCTACTGGCTACAAGGGGGCATCTACTGGCTACAAGGGGAGCATCTACTGGCTACAGAGGGGGGCATCTACTGGCTATAGAGGGGAGCATCTACTGGCTACAGAGGGGAGCATCTACTGGCTACAAGGAGGGCATCTACTGGCTACAGAGGGGGGCATCTACTGGCTACAAGGGGAGCATCTACTGGCTACAAGGGGAGCATCTACTGGCTACAAGGGGAGCATCTACTGGCTACAAGGGGGGCATCTACTGGCTACAGGGAGCATCTACTGGCTACGGGGGGGGGGGCATCTACTGGCTACAAGGGGGGCATCTACTGGCTACAAGGGGGGCATCTACTGGCTACAGGGGGGCATCTACTGGCTACAGGGGGGCATCTACTGGCTACAAGGGGGCATCTACTGGCTACAGAGGGGGGCATCTACTGGCTACAGGGGGCATCTACTGGCTACAAGGGGGGCATCTACTGGCTACAGAGGGGGGCATGTACTGGCTACAGGGGGGGCATCTACTGGCTACAGGAGGGGCATCTACTGGCTACAAGGGGGGCATCTACTGGCTACAATGGAGGGCATCTACTGGCTACAATGGGGGGCATCTACTGGCTACAGAGGGGGGCATCTACTGGCTTCAGGGGGGCATCTACTGGCTACAGGGGGCATCACTGGCTACAAGGGGGGCATTACTGGCTACAAGGGGCATCACTGGCTACAAGGGGGGCATCACTGGCTACAGCTGGGCATCTACTGGCTACAGGGGGGCATCACTGGCTACAAGGGAGGCATCTACTGGCTACAAGTGGGGGATTTACTGGCTACAAGGGGGGCATCTAATACAGGGAGCATCTACTGGCTACATGGGCATCTAGGGCTGATAAAGTGAGGAGTCTAAGATGTTTGTTTTGTAAATTCTACAGTGAAGAGTCGAGGCCGGGAGAAGGCATTATGACGGTCTGGGACAGATGGAGAAGAAGAGACAGACAGATGACAACTCTTCAGAGACGTCTCCTGTAGGTGCCTGGATGTAACTTTACTGTAATCGATTATATGTCTGTGTACACTGGATACCTGTGTACACTGGTATCCACCACTGTATGGTCACTGTATGCCGGTAATATAGGTTGTAGTATAATGGTTTGTATTCAGTAATGGTCAGTTTGTATTATTTGGTCATTATGTGCTGGTGATATGTGGTCTTAGTAGGACATTGGTACTTTTAGCCTGGGTTTCTGGTTGGTGTAGCGGTGTTATTTGGTAACTGTATGACTATTATTTAGTAGTTCTATACGTAGCACATTGTGGTAAAGCTGGTTGTATATTTTAGATTTGGTTGATGGTAATGCACCGTGTTTCATTGTGGCGCATTATGTTACGGGGGAGGGCGAAATTTCTTCACCTCACCCTGAGTACAATTTAGCTTAGGAACGGCCCTGGGTATGTAGTGTCTCTCTCAGATCATGATTTGGCAGTAGTACAGTATTACAGGGAGATAGGAGGTAACACAGTATCTCTCTCTGGCAGTGCTGTGGCTGTAGTACAGTATTACAAGGGAGGTATGAGGTACAGAGTGTCTTTCTCTGGCAGTAATTTGGCAGTAATACACTATTACAGGGAGGTGTAAGGTACAGAGTGTCTCTCTCTGGAGTCAAGTATTACAAGGAGATATGAGGCATACAGTATCTGTGACTTGGCAGTAGTACAGTATTACAGGGAGGTATGTGGTATGTTGTGCCTCTCTCTGGCTGTTAGGTGGCGATAGTACAGTATGCAAGGTTTCTTTTTGGGCTCATGACTGGTGTTAAAGGGTTTCAATATATGAAAATGCTAAAAATCAGTGCAGGTACAGTTTGTTCACTGTAAGTTTTTTTTGTAAATATGTTGACAATGGTAGGTCCTAGAAAGGCGATTTTTTTCCTAAAACCTTCATAAGTGTCTAATTTGTTGCAACTTGTTTCAGTTGTTTGGCCATGTTTAAAGAGCACACACTGTCATTTTTTTTAATATGTGAGATCAGTAGGTCCTTAAGAGCTGAAACCCAATTTAAATCCTTCCAAAGTGCCTGATCTACCTATGTGCCAAATTTGATGAGGATTGTTCTAGTCTTTAGGCCATAGTTGCCAACTTTTGAAAACCAAAAGCAGGAGATTTTAGACAAAAATTTGCATGGCCACGCCCATCTTTTCGGTATGCCACACCCTTCAAAAAGCCACACCCACTCCACCTAACTGCATAACGGCTTTGGAAGAAAGCCAGGTAGATGCCCTTATAGCCAGCTAGTAACCCCCCATAAGCAGGTAGTGCCCCTTACAGGCAGGTAGATGCCCCCTTGTAGCCAAGTAGATGCCCCTCTATAGCCAGGTAGGTGCCCCCTTTGTTAGCCAGGTAGGTGCCCCCATTGTTGCCAGGTAGTGCCCCCATTGTTTGCCAGGTAGTGCCCCCTCTGTTGCCAGGTAGTGCCCCCATTGTTGCCAGGTAGTGCCCCCTCTGTTGCCAGGTAGTGCCCCCATTGTTGCCAGGTAGTGCCCTCTCTGTTGCCAGGTAGTGCCCCCTCTGTTGCCAGGTAGATGCCCCTCTGTTGCCAGGTAGATGTCCCCTCTGTTGCCAGGTAGTGCCCCCATTGTTGCCAGGTGTGCCCCCCTCTGTTGCCAGGTAGATGCCCCTCTGTTGCCAGGTAGATGCCCCCTCTGTTGCCAGGTAGTGCCCCTCTGTTGCCAGGTAGATGTACCCCTCTGTTGCCAGGTAGTGCCCCCTCTGTTGCCAGGTAGATGTCCCCTCTGTTGCCAGGTAGTGCCCCCTCTGTTGCCAGGTAGATGTCCCCTCTGTTGCCAGGCAGAGCACCCCCCATATAGCTAATAAAAATAAAATAATAAAATCCACTTACCTCACCAGGCTCCTGCAGCACGGCCGCTCCGGACGATCTCCTCAGCGGCGCAGGGGGAAGTGAGAGCAGCCGCGCTACTCTGTCGCCGCGGCCATTTAAAGAGCCCCCGCCGCCTGCTGGCGGCGGGAGGAATGCCAACTCCCCTGGGAGGGTGGGAGGGGACCCCAAATAGCCGGACCCCCCCGCCAAAAACGGGAGAGTTGGCATGTATGCTTTAGGCACCTAAACAACAGACATCAGACAACAGAAAACCTTTTCATATGTATATAGATAGATATTTTGATTATGCACTGTACTCATCCATCTTAAGACTGTTCATAATCAGAACAGAATATAGCTGGATCCTACTTGCCATAAAAAGTTGGCATGCTCAGGTCTGAAGAGAGAAGAATCTGTTTAGTGTAGGGTGCAGGGGCGTAACTACCGGGGTAGCAGGGGTAGCAGTTGCTCCGGGGCCCGTGACCCTAAGCCTCACTGTTTATCCGCCTAAGCCTGCTGTATATCCCCCTAAGCCTGCTGTATACCCCCCCTAAGCCTGCTGTATACCCCCCTAAGCCTGCTGTATATCCCCCTAAGCCTGCTGTATACCCCCCTAAACCTGCTGTATATCCCCCTAAGCCTGCTGTATACCCCCCTAGGCCTGCTGTATATCCATACATGCCAACTCTCCCGCTTTTGGCGGGGGGTCCCACTATTTGGCGTCCCCCCCGGCCTCCCGGCAGAGTTGGCATTCCTTCCACCGCCAGCAGGCAGCGGGGGCTCTTTAAATTACCGCGGCCGCTTCACCCGCCCGGAGTCTCGCTGTGCAGGGAGGAGGCATCGTTCCCCTCCTCCCTTCTCCCCCTGTATGTACACGGCCGGTGCGCGCCGTACATACAAGTCAGCGGCACAGGGGGAGTGACGCGCGGCTGTACTCACTCCCCCTGCGACGCTGAGGAGATCAGGCAGGAGATGTCCGGAGCTGCAGGGAGCCTGGTGAGGTAAGTGACTTTTATTATTTTATTTTTATTAGTTATACGGGGGCAACTACCTGGCTATCAATGGGGGCTGGCTATCAAAGGGGGCTGGCTATCAAAGGGGGCAACTACCTGGCTATCAAAGGGGGCAACTACCTGGCTATCAATGAGGGCAACTACCTGGCTATCAATGGGGGCAACTACCTGGCTATCAATGGGGGCTGGCTATCAATGGGGGCAACTACCTGGCTATCAAAGGGGACAACTACCTGGCTATCAAAGGGGACAACTACCTGGCTATCAAAGGGGGCAACTACCTGGCTATCAAAGGGGGCAACTACCTGGCTATCAATGGGGGCAACTACCTGGCTATCAATGGGGGCAACTACCTGGCTATCAAAGGGGGCATCTACCTGGCTAACAAAGGGGGCAACTATCTGACTACAAAAGGGGGCAACTACCTGGCTACAAAAGGGGGCAACTACCTGCCTACAAGGGGGCATCTACCTGGCTATCAACGGGGGCATCTACCTGACTACAAGGGGGCATCTACTTGGCTACAAGGGGGCATCTACCTGCCTGTACGGGGCACTACCTGGTTATGGGGGGCTACTACTGGCTTAAGGGCATTACCTGGGTTTTTCCAAAGCCATTATGCAGTTAGGGGGTGGGGGGGCTTTTTGAAGGGGGGGGACATAAAAAAGAGGGGCGCCCCCCCTCTTCAATCTCCTGTTTTTCCTTTTTCAAAGTTACCAAATTGTGTTTTCCCCCCTAAGCCGGGTTATACCCCCCAAAGCTGTGTTATCCCCCCAAAAGCCTGCTGTAACCTCCTAAACTGTGTTCCCCCCAAAAGCCTGCTTGTATACCCTAAGTGTTGTATCCCCCCTTGCCTTTATACCCCCCTAAGCCTGCGGTTCCCCACCTAAGCCTGTGTTACCCCCCTAAGCTGTGTTAACCCTCAAAGGGGTTTTAAAACCCCCCTAACCCTGTGTATATCCCACTAAGCTTTTAAAACCCCGTAACCCTGCTGTATACCACTAACCCTGCTGTATCCCCCCCTAAGCCTGTGAATACCCCCTAAGCCTGCGTATACCCCCTAAGCTGCGTTTCTCCCTAACTGCTGTTCCCCCCAAAGCTGCTGTATACCCCCTAACCCTGTTTTATACCCCCTAACCCGGCTGTTACCCCCTACCCCTGCTGTATTCCCCCCAAAGCCTGCTGTATCCCCCCTAAGCCTGCCTGTATACCCCAAACCCTGCCTGTTCCCCCCCGAACCCTGCTTTTTTACCCCCCCAAAAGATCCCTGTATACGCCCTAAAGTGCCTGTATCGCCCCAAAAAGGTCCCTTATGCCCCCTAAAGGCTGCCTTTTCCCCCCCCCAGATGCTATATAGCCCCCAAAAGGCTCCCTATATAGCTTAAGTCCCCTGTGAATAGCCTTAGCATGTGAAGCCTGTTGCCTTATACCCCCTAAGCCCCAAAATGTTGCCTCCCTATTACCCCCCGAACCCTGCGTCCTTTTATGGGGCCCTTTTGCTCCCTAAACCTACCTATATGGCCCTTAGCCCCCCTAACTTGTTTTCCTGTAGGCTCCCTTAGTATAAAAAACCCTGCCTGCCTATATGGGGGCTTTTGGCTACCAAACCTTGCCTATTTGGGGCCCCAAAATCTTTTTTTTTTAAAAACCCCGCCTGCCTAAAAAGGCCCATATAGCCCGGGGGGGGGGTGTGGAAAAGTCAGGATTTTAAGATTTTTTTGGGCTAAAAACTGCAGGGACAATTTGGGGGGAGACGTCTAGATGGCGGTTGGGGATACAGAACAAAGGGGAAAATCAACGAGCGTCCCTGTGAGTCACAAGTGTAACCACTGTAATCACATTTGTCTGCAGAGCCTGGTACCTAGTTATACCAAAACTATATGGGCATTTAGGGGGTATATTGGTCTTTGTGTATGATCAGTAAAAGTGTAGGGGGTTTTTTTTAGTCACTTTGTGGTGGTAAATTTTTGGGGTTTTGTTTGGGGGTATAAACAGGTTTTTGTTGTAAATTATTGGTAAAATTTTGGTTTCGGTTTAAAATGGATTTGTTTGGTTACGTATGATGGTGAAAATTTATGGTGAGGGATTGCCCCTTGTATTATTTCTTTATTTAAAGCATGTCCCGTAACTGGGCGTGTCAGGGGGGTGGGCGAGGGGGGGGGGAGGGTAGGGGGCCCCATCCAAAAGTTTGCTTTGGGGCCCTGGCTTCTATAGTTACGCCCCTGGTAGGGTGCCGTATTTAATGAGGTCAACTTGTCATTGCTGGTGGATTACAAATTGATTAAAAAGTGTTTCTGAGACCTCAATTTTTTTGCTAATTTTGAAAATTAGGTAGTAAGTTTAATATAATTCATATATTTATTATTCACAGAGATCTAAGAAGTTGCAGTGTTCTGCTGTTTTTTGTATGTGTGTTTCCATTTGGATTGCAGGGGGATGGCAAGGCCCTACACAAATTTGTATTTTTTTGAAGGTTTAATTTTGTTCTTTTGGATTGTATGTAAGGGTAGAGGATTA
>JAODAL010073052.1:0-14872 GCA_025379985.1 Phyllomedusa bahiana | reverse complement strand
ATTAGGGGCCGGCGGTGCACTGGAGTCAGAGCGCCCCCCGCTGCTCCTTATACGGGGGATCTTGTACTGCAATCAGTCATTATAGCGCTGAGCTGGTGTCACATGGAGTCAGAGCCCCCCCCCGCGGCTCCTTATATCGTGGTCTTGTAGCTGCAACAGTCATTATTTCCTGAGGGGTTCACAGGAGTCAAGCGCCCCCCGCTGGCCCCTTATATACGTAGATTTTGTACTGCAATCAGTCATTTAGTGCGCGACGGTGCACATGAGTCAGACGCCCCCCCTGGCTCCTTATAACTGTAGGATCTTGTGCTGAAATTTCATCATTATACGCTGAGTGGTTCAAAATGGAGTCAGAGCGCCCCCCGCTGGCCCTCTATACAATCCCCTTTCTTCTGCTTTTTTTCCTTTTCTTGCTCGGGGCATGATTGTGATTTGGTTATTTCTGGAGCAGTAGAGTATATGGGAGGCGCAGACTGTGATCACCCAGAACGGACTCCATCTCCTGCACTGAACTGATGGCAACAGAAAGGCGCGCTCCATGTATGATCCCCTGTATCAGCGGGGTCAGAGAGTCCCACCCGTAACACAATATATCCCATATGTGAATTATTCCTTTTTGTTGTTATGCAAAAACCTACTGCACTGGTGTCCTGTCCATAGTGTCCTGTCCATAGTGTCCTGTCCATAGTGTCCTGTCCCTCATAGTGTCCTGTCCATTGTGTCCTGTCCCCCATAGTGTCCTGTCCCTCATAGTGTCCTGTACCTCATAGTGTCCTGTCCCTCATAGTGTCCTGTCCATAGTGGCCTGTCCCTCATAGTGTCCTGTCCCTCATAGTGTCCTGTCCATAGTGTCCTGTCCATAGTGTCCTGTCCATAGTGTCCTGTCCATAGTGTCCTGTCCCCCATAGTGTCCTGTACCTCATAGTGTCCTGTCCCTCATAGTGTCCTGTCCCTCATAGTGTCCTGTCCATAGTGTCCTGTCCCCCATAGTGTCCTGTCCCTCATAGTGTCCTGTCCCCCATAGTGTCCTGTCCCTCATAGTGTCCTGTCCCTCATAGTGTCCTGTCCCCCATAGTGTCCTGTCCCTCATAGTGTCCTGTCCCTCATAGTGTCCTGTCCATAGTGTCCTGTCCCTCATAGTGTCCTGTCCCTCATAGTGTCCTGTCCCTCATAGTGTCCTGTCCATAGTGTCCTGTCCCTCATAGTGTCCTGTCCCCCATAGTGTCCTGTCCCTCATAGTGTCCTGTCCCTCATAGTGTCCTGTCCCCCATAGTGTCCTGTCCCTCATAGTGTCCTGTCCCTCATAGTGTCCTGTCACTCTTAGTGTCCTGTCCATAGTGTCCTGTCCCTCATAGTGTCCTGTCCATAGTGTCCTGTCCCTCATAGTGTCCTGTCCCTCATAGTGTCCTGTCACCCATAGTGTCCTGTCCATAGTGTCCTGTCCCTCATAGTGTCCTGTCCATAGTGTCCTGTCCCCAATTGTGTCCTGTCCATAGTGTCCTGTCCCTCATAGTGTCCTGTCCCTCATAGTGTCCTGTCCATAGTGTCCTGTCCATAGTGTCCTGTCCCTCATAGTGTCCTGTCCCTCATAGTGTCCTGTCCCTCATAGTGTCCTGTCCATAGTGTCCTGTCCATAGTGTCCTGTCCCTCATAGTGTCCTGTCCCTCAAAAGTGCCCTTTGTCATAGTGTCCTGCCCCTAGTGCCGTCCATATGTCCTGTCCCTCAAGTGTCCTGTCCCCCATATTGTCCTGTCCCTCATAGTGTCCTGTCCATAGTGTCCTGTCCCCCATAGTGTCCTGTCCCTCATAGTGTCCTGTCCCTCATAGTGTCCTGTCCCCCATAGTGTCCTGTCCATAGTGTCCTGTCCCTCATAGTGTCCTGTCCCTCATAGTGTCCCTGCCATAGTGCCCCTGTCCATAGTGTCCCCTGTCCCTCATAGTGTCCTGTCCATAGTGTCCTGTCCATAGTGTCCTGTCCCTCATAGTGTCCTGTCCCTCATAGTGTCCTGTACATAGTATCAGGGTCCGCTCTCCCCGGTATCAGTGTCCGTACCCCCCAGTATCACAGTCCAGTTCCCCCAGTATCAGTGTTGGCACCCCTAAGTATCAGGGTCCAGTCCCCCCAGTATCAGGGTCCAGTCCCCCCAGTATCAGGGTCCAGTCCCTCCCTGCATGTGGGTCCAGTCCCCCCAGTAACAGGGTCCTGTCCCCCCAGTATCAGGGTCCAGTCCCCCCAGTATCAGGGTCCAGTCCCCCTAGTATCAGGGTCCGCTCCCCCCAGTATCAGTGTCCATTTCCCCCTAGTATCAGGTCCGCCCCCCCCCAGTATCGGGGTCCCCCCCCCCCCTATCAGGGCCCGCCCCCCCCCCGTACAGGGCCATTCCCCCATACGGGGTCCGCTCCCCCAGTATCAGGGTCCAGTCCCCCCAGTATCAGGGTCCGCGTCCCCCAGTATCAGAGTCCATTCCCCCCAGTATCAGAGTCTACTCCCCCCAGTATCAGGGTCCAGTCCCCCCAGTATCAGGGTCCAGTCCCTCCCAGTATCAGGGTCCAGTCAGCCCAGTATCAGGGTCCAGTCTCCCCAGTATCAGGGTCCGCTCCCCCCAGTATCAGGGTCCAGTCCCCCCAGAATCAGGGTCCAGTCCTCCCAATATCAGGGTCCGCTCCTCCCAGTATCAGGGTCCTGTCCCTCCAGTATTAGGGGACAGTCCCCCCAGTATCAGGGTCCAGTCCTCCCAGTATCAGGGTCCAGTCCCCCCAGTATCAGAGTCCGCTCCCCCCAGTGTCAGGGTCCAGTCCCCCCAGTATCAGGGTCCAGTTCCCCCAGTATCAGGGTCCAGTCCCTCCCAGTATCAGGGTCCGCTCCCCCCAGTATCAGGGTCCAGTCCTCCCAGTATCAGGGTCCAGTCCCCCCAGTATCAGGGTCCAGTCCCCCCAGTATCAGGGTCCAGTCCCTCCCAGTATCAGGGTCCAGTCCTCCAAGTATCAGGGTCCAGTCCTCCCATTATCAGGGTCCACTCCTCCTCCCAGTATCAGGGTCCACTACCCCCAGTTTCAGGGTCCAGTCCCCCCAGTATCAGGGTCCATCCCCCAGTATCAGGGTCCAGTCCTCCCAGTATCAGGGTCCAGTCCCCCCAAGATCAGGGTCCAGTCCTCCCAGTATCAGTGTCCGCTCCCCCCAGTATCAGGGTCCAGTCCACCTAGTATCAGGGTCCAGTCCCCCCAGTATCAGGGTCCGATCCTCCCAGTATCAGGGTCCATCCCTCCAGTATCAGGTCCAGTCCCCCAGTATCAGGGTCCAGTCCTCCCATATCGAGGTCCGTCCCCCAGTATCAGGGTCCGTCCCCCATATCAGGGTTCCAGTCGCCCAGTATCAGTGTCCACTCCCCCCAGTATCAGGGTCCAGTCCCCCAGTATCAGGGTCCAGTTCCCCCAGGATCAGAGTCCAGTCCCCTCCGTATCAGGGTCCAGTCCCCAGTATGCAGGGTCACTCCCGCACAGTATTCAGGGTCAGTCCTCCCAGTACAGGGTCCAGTCCCCCAATATCAGGGTCCAGTCCTCCAGTTTTCAGGGTCCGCTCCCCCCAGTATCAGGGTCCAGTCCACCTAGTAATCAGGGCCCAAAGTCCCCAGTATCAGGGTCCACCTCCCAGTATCAGGGTCCAGTCACCCCAGTATCAGGGTCCAGTCCTCCAGTATCAGGGTCCAGACCCCCAGTATCAGGTCCACTCCCTCCAGTATCGGGGTCCAGTCCCCCCAGTATCAGGGTCCAGTCCCCCCAGTATCAGGGTCCACTCCTCCTCCCAGTATAAGGGTCCAGTCCTCCCAGTATCAGGGTCCAGTCCCCCCAGTATCAGAGTCCGCTCCCCCCAGTATCAGGGTCCAGTCCGCCCAGTATCAGTGTCCGCTCCCCCCAGTATCAGGGTCCAGTCCTCCCAGGATCAGGGTCCACTCCCCACAGTATCAGGGTCCAGTCCTCCCAGTATCAGGGTCCACTCCCCACAGTATCAGGGTCCAATCCTCCCAGTATCAGGGACCACTCCCCACACTATCAGGGTCCCGTCCGCCCCGTATCAGGGTCCAGTCACCCCAGTATCAGGGTCCGCGACCCCCAGTATCAGGGTCCCCTCCCCCCAGTATCAGTGTCCACTCCCCCCAGTATCAGGGTCCAGTCCCCCTCAGTATCGGGGTCCAGTCCCCCCAGTATCAGGGTCCGCTCCCCCCAGTATCAGGGTCCAGTCCTCCCAGTATCAGGGTCCAGTCCTCCCAGTATCAGGGTCCACTCCCCCCAGTATCAGGGTCCTGTCCTCCCAGTATGAGGGTCCACTCCTCCAGTATCAGGGTCCAGTCCTCCCGGGTATCGGGCCCCATTCCCCCCATATTAGTTTCTGCCCCCCCCATTTAATCTGTCCGCCCCCCCGTTCAGTGCCCCCCCCCCCAATCAGGTCCAGCCCCCCGGGAACAGGGTCCATTCCCCATACAAGCCCCGCCCCCCTCATTCCCAGGGTCCATCCCCCAGATCAGGGTCCGCTCCCCCCGTATAAGGGCCCAGCCCCCCCCAGATCGGGACCAGTCCCCTCAGTATCAGGGCCCCACCCTCCCGTATCAGTGTCCCCCCCCCCATATCAGGGCCAGTCCCCCCCAACATGCCGCTCCCCCAGTTCGGGGCCCAGTCCTCCCAGTATCAGGCCCAAACCCTCCCAATCAGGTCCGTCCTCCCAGTATCAGGGTCCAGTTCCCCCTATCAGGTCCGCCCCCCCCCAGTATCACGGGTCCATCCCCCCATATCAGGTCCGCCCCCCCCAGTACAGGGTCCAGTCCTCCAGTACAGGGTCCAGTCCTCCCAGTATCGGGGTCCGTCCCCCATATAGGTCCAGTTCCCCCTACGGGGTCGCTCCCCCCCTTTCCCCCCAGTAATCTTTTCCCTATCATCCCGTCCGTTTATTCTTTTGGGCTTCACCTTGTTTATTCTAAACTACGATTTTACAATTCGGACTCCAGGAATGGTGGGATAATTTATCCGGAGTCATCGCCCAAGGGACACCCCCGTCAAACCCCCAAATCAAAGAGGCCCGATCCGCCATAACACTCTGCAGACCGGCCCCCGGGCCCATAAACCCCCAGACACGGCGCCGCCGATAAGACCCAGCAGACACGGAGCCGTCGTTAGCGCTTTGATGGGCGCCGTATTTTCCCCAATTAACGCCCCATTAAAACTTGGAGAGTTTTTACGAGTCCCGTAAAATGGGTTACAGCTCGAACCATAAATCCCCAAGATGATCGAGACACCATAAAGGGGCCCCTACACCCTGTATAGACATGAGGGGGGGAGGAGCCGATGATGGATCACCATAAAGGGGCGCTCTACACCATGTTTCAGACACGGGGGGGAGGAGCCCTGTTATGGGTCAGCCCAAAAAGGGGCGCTTAACCCGATCGACCTGAGGGGGGGGAGTCTGATGTGGGGTCCCATAAGGGGCGCCTAACCATAGTATCAGACATGAGGGGGAGGGTCTGATGAGGATCAGCCATAAAGGGGGCCTCTACACCCTAGTATCAGACACTAGGGGGGAGACCTGATGATGGATCAGCCATAAAGGGGCCTCTACACCTAGTATCAACACTGAGGGGGAGAGCCCCGATGATGGATCGCCATAAAAGGGGGGGTTTACACCATTTTTCAGACACTGAGGGGAGAGGCCTGAGAGGACAAAACCCTAAAGGGGCACCTAACCCAAAAACAGAACTGAGGGGGGGGGGCCTGAGAGGGTCAGCCATAAAGGGGCGCTCTACACCATAGTATCAGACACTGAGGGGGGAGGAGCCTGATGATGGATCAGCCATAAAGGGGCGCTCTACACCATAGTATCAGACACTGAGGGGGGAGGAGCCTGATGATGGATCAGCCATAAAGGGGCGCTCTACACCATAGTATCAGAAACCTGAGGGGGGAGGGCCTGATGATGGATCAGCCATAAAGGGGCGCTCTACACCATAGTATCAGACACTGAGGGGGAGGGCCTGATGATGGATCAGCCATAAGGGGCGCTCTACCCATAGTATCAGACACTGAGGGGGAGGAGCCCTGATGATGGATCAGCCATAAAGGGGCGCTCTACGCCATAGTATCAGACACTGAGGAGGGGAGGACCCTGATAAGGGGACCACCCATAAGGGGGGCGCTCTACACCTAGTATCAGACACTGAGGGGGGAGGAGCCTGATGATGGATCAGCCATAAAGGGGCGCTCTACACCATAGTATTCAGACATGAGGAGGGGGGGCCTGATGATGGATCGGGCCATAAAGGGTCGCTCTACACCATAATATTCAAAACCTGAGGGGGAGGGGCCTGATGATGGATCACCCATAAAGGGGCGTTTCTACACCATAGTATCAGACACTGAGGGGAGGACCCTGATGATGGATCAGCCAAAAAGGGGCGCTCTACACCTTTAAATATCAGACACGAGGGGGGGGGCCTGAGATGGATCAGCCATAAAGGGGCTTCTACACCATAGTATCAACACTGAGGGGGAAAGGGCCTGATGATGGATCAGCCATAAAGGGGGGCTATAAAACATAGTTTTAGACACTGTGGGGGGAGGAGCCTGATGATGGATCAGCCATAAAGGGGCGCTCTACACCATTGTATCAGACACTGAGGGGGGAGGGCCCCTGATGAGGGAGCAGCCATAACGGGGCGCTCTACCCATAGTATCGGGACACTGAGGGGAGGGGCCTGATGATGGATCAGCCATAAAGGGGCGCTCTACACCATAGTATCAGAAACCGAGGGGGGAGGGGCCTGATGATGGATCAGCCATAAAGGGGCGCTCTACACCATAGTATCAGACACTAAGGGGGATGGGCCCTGATGATGTCTCAGCAATAAAGGGGCGCTCTACACCATAGTACGACACGAGGGGGAGGGCCTGTTTGATGGATCAGCCATAAAGGGGCGCTCTAAACCATAGTATCAGACACTGAGGGGGGACGGGCCCTGATGATGGATCAGCCATAAAGGGGCGCTCTACACCATAGTATCAGACACTGAGGGGGAGGGCTGATGATGGATCAGCCATAAAGGGGCGCTCTACCCATGTATCAGACACGGGGGGGGGAAAGGGGCCTGATGATGGATCAGCCATAAGGGGCGCTTACACCATAGTATCAGACACTGAGGGGGAGGGGCCTGATGATGGATCAGGCATAAAGGGGCGCTCTACACCATAGTATCAGACACTGCGGGGGGAGGGGCCTGATGATGGATCAGCCATAAAGGGGCGCTCTACACCATAGTATCAGACACTGAGGGGGAGGAGCCTGATGATGGATCAGCCATAAAGGGGCGCTCTACACCATAGTATCAGACACTGAGGGGGAGGGGCCTGATGATGGATCAGCCATAAAGGGGCGCTCTACACCATAGTATCAGACACTGAGGAGGGAGGGGCCTGATGATGGATCAGCCATAAAGGGGCGCTCTACACCATAGTATCAGACCTGAGGGGGAGGGCCTGATGATGGATCACCATAAAGGGGCGCTCTAACCATAGTATCATACCCTGAGGGGGGGGGGCCTGATGATGGATCAGCCATAAAGGGGCGTCTAACCATAGAAATCAGACATGAAGGGGGGGCCTGATGAGGGAAATTCAGCCATAAAGGGGCGGCTCTACACATAGTATCAGAACACTGAGGGGGAGGGGCCCGATGAATGTTCAAGCATAAAGGGGGGGCTTACACAATAGTTATCAGACACTGAGGGGGGAGGGCCTGATGATGGTCAGCATAAAGGGCGCTCTACACCTTAGTATCGACACTGAGGGGGGAGGGGCCTGATAGGGATCAGTATAAAGGGGCGCTTACTATAGTATGGACACTGAGAGGGGGAGGACCCTTTGATGATGGATCAGCCATAAAGGGGCGCTTCTACACAATAGTTTCAGACATTTGAGGGGGGGAGGAGCCTTGATGATGGATCAGCCATTAAAGGGGCGCTCTACACATAGTATGAGACATAAAGGGGAGGGCCTTGATGATGGATCAGCCATAAAAGGGGCGCTCTACACCAAAAGAAATTAGACACTGAGGGGGAGGAGCTGATGATGGATCAGTCTTAAAGGGGGGGGCTCTACACCATAGTTCAGGAACTGAAAAGGGGGGAGGGCCTGTGATGGTTCAGCATAAAGGGGGTCTACACAAGTATCAGACATGATGGGGGGGGGGGTGATGATGGATCAGCCAAAAAAGGGGCGCTCTAACCAAGTATTAGAAACTGAGGGGGGAGGAGCCTGATGAGGATCAGCATAAAGGGGGCGCTCTACACCTTAGTTAGACACTGTGGGGGGGGGCCTGATGATGGATCAGCCATAAAGGGGCGCTCTACGCCATAGTATCAGACACTGAGGGGGAGGAGCCTGATGATGGATCAGCCATAAAGGGGCGCTCTACACCATAGTATAAAGCCCACTGAGGGGGGGGACCCTGATGATGGATCAGCCATAAAGGGTCGCTCTACACCATAGTGTCAGACACTGAGGGGGAGGAGCCCTAATGATGGATCAGCCATAAAGGGGCGCTCTACACCATAGTATCAGACACAGAGGGGGAGGAGCCTGATGATGGATCAGCCATAAAGGGGCGCTCTACACCATAGTATCAGACACTGAGGGGGGCGGAGCCTGATAATGGATCAGCCATAAAGGGGCGCTCTACACCATAGTATCAGACACTAAGGGGGTTGGCCTGATGATGGATCAGCCATAAAGGGGCGCTCTACACCATAGTATCAGACACTGGGGGGGAGGGGCCTGATGATGGATCAGCCATAAAGGGGCGCTCTACACCATAGTATCAGACACTGAGGGGGGAGGGGCCCTGATGATGGATCAGCCATAAAGGGGCGCTCTACACCATAGTATCAGACACTGAGGGGGAGGGCTTGATGATGGATCAGCCATAAAGGGGGCGCTCTACACAATATAGACACTGAGGTGGGGAGGGGACCTGATGATTGATCAGCCATAAAGGGGCGCTCGACACCATAGTATCAGACACTGAGGGGGGACGGGCCCTGATGATGGATCAGCCATAAGGGGCGCTCTACACCTTTAGTATCAGACACTGAGGGGGGGGGGGGCCTGATGATGGATCAGCCTTTAAGGGGCGCCCCTACACCATAGTTTTAAATAACTGAGGGGGGAGGGGCCTGATGATGGATCAGCCATAAAGGGGCGCTCTACACCATAGTATCAGACACTGAGGGGGGAGGGCCCTGATGATGGATCAGTCATAAAGGGGCGCTCAAACACCTGTATCAAACACTGAGGAGGGAGGGGCCTGATGATGGATCAGCCATAAAGGGGCGCTCTACACCATAGTATCAGACACTGAGGGGGGAGGAGCCTGATGATGGATCAGCCATAAAGGGGCGCTCTACACCATAGTATCAGACACTGAGGGGGGAGGGGCCTGATGATGGATCAGCCATTAAGGGGCGCTCTACACCATAGTATTAGACACTGAGGGGGGAGGGGCCCTAATGATGGATCAGCCATAAAGGGGCGCTCTACACCATAGTATTAGACACTGAGGGGGGAGGAGCCTGATGATGGATCAGCTATAAAGGGGCGTTCTACACCATAGTATCGGGACACTGAGGGGGGGGAGGCCTTTGGATTGGATCAGCAATAAAGGGGCGCTCTACACCATAGTATCAGACACTGAGGGGGGAGGGGCCTGATGATGGATCAGCCATTAAGGGGCGCTCTACACCATAGTATTAGACACTGAGGGGGGAGGCGCCTGATGATGGATCAGTCATTAAGGGGCGCTCTACACCATAGTATTAGCCACTGAGGGGGGAGGAGCCTGATGATGGATCAGTCATAAAGGGGCGCTCTACACCATTGTATCTGACACCGGTCGTCGCCTTCCACGTCTGTGTCTTGGCCCCCGGACGTCACTCTCATCACTTTCCTTCATGATAAATCTCTGGGGGCGGAGCTCATGAGCGGCGAGATCCGCCCACCACCAAAGAGAAACAATCAGCGCAACCTAATAGAGACAATGTAGCAATCCCTGGAAATGATGGTAGGGAGCCGGACAGGGGAGCGGGACAGGGGAGCGGGGGAGCAGGATAGGGGAGCGGGGGAGCAGGACAGGGGAGCGGGACAGGGGAGCGGGACAGGGGAGCGGGGGAGCAGGACAGGGGAGCGGGGGAGCAGGACAGGGGAGCGGGGGAGCAGGATAGGGGAGCGAGGGAGCAGGACAGGGGAGCGGGGGAACACAGGACAGGGGAGCAGGACAGGGGAGCGGGGGAGCAGGACAGGGGAGCAGGACAGGGGAGCGGGGGAGCAGGACAGGGGAGCAGGACAGGGGAGCGGGGGAGCAGGACAGGGGAGCAGGACAGGGGAGCAGGACAGGGGAGCGGGGGAGCAGGACAGGGGAGCGGGACAGGGGAGCAGGACAGGGGAGCGGGACAGGGGAGCAGGACAGGGGAGCGGGACAGGGGAACGGGACAGGGGAGCAGGACAGGGGAGCGGGACAGGGGAACGGGACAGGGGAGCAGGGCAACGGGACAGGGGAGCGGGGGAACACAGGACAGGGGAACGGGACAGGGGAGCAGGACAGGGGAGCAGGACAGGGGAGCGGGACAGGGGAGCGGGACAGGGGAGCGGGACAGGGGAGGGGGGACGGGGGAAGGGGACGGGGGGGAAGCAACAGGGGACGGGAAGGGGGGAACGGGACGGGGGGCGGGCGGGGGGGGGGACGGGGGAACACGGGCGGGGGAAGGGGCAGGGGGCGGGACAGGGGGGGAAAGGGAGAGCGGGGAGGGGGGGGAGGGGACGGGGGGAAGGGGGACAGGGGGGAGGTGGGGAACCCGGGGGAGGGGGGGGAAGGGGACGGGGAGGGGGACAGGGGAGGGGGGGAGGACAGGGGACGGCAGGGGAAGCAAAAGGGGGGAGGGGGACGGGGGGGGGGTGGGGGGGAAAGGGCGGGGGAGGGGGACAGGGGGCGGGAACGGGGGAGGGGGGCGGGGGGCCCCCCCCCCCCCCCCCCCCCCCGCGGGGGGAGGGGACAGGGGGAGGGGGACAGGGGAGGGGGGGGGGAACACAGGACAGGGAAAGGGGGACGGGGAGCAGGACGGGGGCGGGGACGGGAGCAGGACGGGGGGCAGGACGGGGAGCGGGCGGGGGCGGACGGGGGGAGGGGACGGGGGGGGGAGGGGGAGCGGGACAGGGGAGCGGGGGAACACAGGACAGGGGAGCGGAGGACACAGGACAGGGGAACGGGACAGGGGGAGAGGACAGGGGGGGGACAGGGGGGGCGGGACGGGGGAGCGGGCAGGGGGGGGGGGGAAAACAGGCAGGGGAAGGAAGGGGGAGCGGACAGGGGAGCAGGCGGGAAAAAGGGGACAGGGAGCGGGCCCAGGGGGAGCGGAGGAACACAGGACAGGGGAGCGGGACAGGGGAACGGGACAGGGGAGCGGGACAGGGGAGCGGGGGAGCAGGACAGGGAGGCGGGACGGGGTTCGGGGGGGGAAAGGGGGAGCAAAAGGGGAGGGGGGGCAGGACGGGGGACGGGGGGAGCGGACGGGGAGGGGGGGGAGCAGGACAGGGGGCAGGACAGGGGGCGGGGGAGCAGGACAGGGGAGCGGACAGGAGAGGGGGCGAGGAGGGGGGAGCGGGAAAAGGGGAGCAAGAAGGGGAGGGGGACGGGGAGCGGGAAACAGGGGAGGTTTAGTTTTTAAGGCTGGTTGGGGGAGAAGGGGTGTTATAGTTTTGTGGGAAAAGATATGAGTGGTTGGTCAGCTAATTGGTTGGAAAAGGGTTTTGGGTCACAGGGCTGAGTCGGTTAGGATTACTTGGTCAGGGAGTGATGGTCAATAGTTTAGGGCAACTGGGGCCGGGGGTTGGATTTAGTACGTTTGAGCCACTGGGTTAGCACTTGTAGGTCGGGTTAGTTGCTTACAGTTACTTCGTTATGCTAAGTATGTTTTGGCTTAGTGAATAAAAATAATTTTGTAAGAGTTAATTCCACTGGTGGCCCCGGAACCAACACCACCATCCAGGGGCCCCACATGCTGACTGCACCACCTGCTGGGGGAGCCATAGACCAACACCACCACCGGCCCCCCCACATCTGACGCACCACAGTGCTGGGGGAGCCTGACCAACACCACCATCCGGGGGCCCCAAAATGCTGAAGCACCCCAGCTGCGGGAGGACCCCAAACCCAAACCCAACCCATCCGGGGGCCCCACATGCTGACTGCACCCACTGAGGCTGGAGGACCAAGACCCAAAACACCAACCACCCGGGGGCCCCACATGCGACTGTACCCACAGGGGGGACCCATAGACAACACCAAACCAGGGGCCCCACATGCTGACTGACCCACACTGTGGGGGAAAGCCAAAAACCCCAAACCACATCCAGGGGCCCCACAGGCTGATGCACCCCCGGAGGAGCCATAAGCCAACACCCCACCATCCAGGGGCCCCACATGCGACTGCCCCCTCAGCTGCTGGGAGCCAAAGAGCCAACCCCACCACCAAAGGGGGCCCCACTCTAAAGCCCCCCAAACAGTGTGGAGGCCCATAGAGCCAACCCCACCATCCAGGGGCCCCACATCTACTGCACCCACAGCTCTGGAGGGGCCAAGAGCCAAAACCCCCATCCAGGGGCCCCACAGCTGACGACCCACGCTGCTGGAGGAGCCATAGAGCCAACCCACCACCACCCCAGGGGCCCCACATCTGACTTCCCCCACAGCTGCTGGAGGACCCTGAGCCGCACCACCCCCCAGGTCCCCCAATGGATGCACCCCACAGGGGGAGCCATAAGCCCAAAAACCACCATCAGGGGCCCCACATGCGACTCCCCCCCACAGCTGCGGAGGGGCCATGAGCCAACACCACCATCCAGGGGCCCAACATGCTGACTGACCCTCAGCTCGGAGGGCCAACACCCCATCCGGGCCCCACATGCTGCGCATCCAAGGGGGGGGCCATAGACCCAAACACCAATCCAGGGCCCCACAGCTGACTGCCCCCCAAAACGCGGAGGGCCATGACCCAACACCCCCACCAGGGGCCCCACTGCTGACTGCACCCAAGTGCTGGGGTTCAAGACCCAAAACCCCCCCCACCATCCAGGGGCCCCACATGCTGACTGCCCCCCCAGCGTGGAGGGCCATAGAAAACACCACCAACCCGGGGCCCCACACTGATGCACCCACGCTGCTGGAAGTCCATAGACCCACACCACCATCCGGGGGCCCCCACAGCTGACTGCACCCACAGCTGGGAGGTCCTAGAGCCAACCCCACCATCCCAGGGGCCCCACAGTGACTGCACCCACGCTGCGGAGAGTCCTAGGCCCAAAAACCCCCCCCCAGGGCCCCACATGCTGACTACCCCCAAAGCTACTGGGGGACCATGAGCCAACACCACCCCCCAGGAGCCCCACATGCTGACTGCACCCACAGGAGGGGCCATGAGCCAACACCACCTCCAGGGGCCCCCTCCCTGACTGCACCCCAGTGCTGGGGGGCCTAGACCCAAAAACCACATCCAGGGGCCCCCAATGCGACTGCCCCACAGTCCTGGGGGGGCCAAAAAAAGCCAAACCACCACCCAGGGCCCCCATCTGACGCACCCACAGTCCTGGAGGGCCAAAAACCAACACCACCACCAGGGGCCCCACATGCTGATGCACCCAAGGTGGGGGGGGCCATAGAGCCAACACCCCAATCCAGGGGCCCCACAGCTGACTGCACCCACAATTTGGAGGGACACAGAGCCAAAACCACCATCCAGGGGCCCCACATGCGATCACCCCAGGGGACCCAAAGACCAACACCACCATGGGGCCCCCAACTCCCCCACAGGGGGGGTCCAAAACCCAATGGGCCCCACACTGACTGCACCCAGTCGGAGGGATAGAAACCCACTAGGGGAAAAGGTGCAAAGTGTGGGGCCATAGGGGGGCCCAAATAGGGGCCCCAAATGTGACAAAACCCCGCGGCTTTCCCCGGTATGGAAAATTGTTGGGCCCCTGGGTTCCCAATTTTCGGCCGGGGGGTGGGGGGCATGTTTTGGGGTAAAAGGGAATTTTTTCCCCCATTAGGCCCCGAATGAAAGGGGAAAATGAATCAGGCTGCAGCGCCTCAGCGGGTCACCGGGTGAATCACGCGCGCCGCGGCCTTTTTTTCCCTGGGGGGGGGGGGCGCACCGGGGGGTGATTTTAAACGGCCCAAATGGGTCCTGACAGCGCCCCCCCGCGCCAGGACGGACCAGAGTAATTAATACTATAATAAAACGTGGGCCCCCCCTCCCGCGCCGGGGGATAACACCCCCCCCCCTCCGCTGAGGATAATTAGGAGCCACCCCCCCCCCACCCCCCTCGACCTGTTACCTGTAGGAAGAAGATTTACTTCTCTCCCCCGGATCCATCACCCAAACCCAGACTGCACCCAGGCCCCCAACTTGAATGCCCAGACCCCTCCGCCCTCTGTGCCCGCCCCACGGTGACTAAAGATATCGCTACAATGTACATGTGATACTGAAGATACCGTATAAAAGTGAGGACACCCCTAAGAGATCGCAAAAGTCAGGACACCCCTAAGTGACCGCAAAAGTGGGGCACCCCAAGTGACCACAAAAGTGAGTACACCCCCAAGGAACAAATAAAGTATCAGTGCCCGCTTTTATCAAGGGAAAACACAGCTAATGCTATGGGGGCAAAAGTGAGGACACCCTGAGGGACCAAAAGTGAGGAACCCTTAAGTGATACAATGTAAAAATAGTGAGTGCCCCTTGACACGGGGGGAACCCACAGCACAATGCAGGGGCAAAAGTAAGGA
>JAODAL010073051.1:0-14872 GCA_025379985.1 Phyllomedusa bahiana | reverse complement strand
GGTTTGAATTCGTTTGCATTTTTCAAGTCCAGGCAGGTTTGATCATATTCATGCTTGGATTTTTTCAGCGACAACCACAGCTAATTCGGTGCATGTTGTAAATATGCCTCCTTCCACTTAGCAACAAATTCTTTGTCCTCTTTAATATTGAGATACCTTTTTAAATGTACGCAAACCCCTGGGTTCATTCTGCATCCGATTGTAACTGGTAACGGGGTGTATTAAAAGGGGCATAGATGCCATGATGAGAACATTATTTTTCCATTATATAAGCCCACTGGCCCAGACCACACAGGGGATATTGTGACATTTTGGGCAGCAGTGCACAGGAAAACTTTGAAAGGCTTGAACGGGTACAAATGCGGGCAACAAAAATAATTTAAAAGGTCGGGTGGACTGCAATATCCAAAAGATGAGCAAGATTACGGTTATTTATTTTAAAGAGAAAAGACGGCTTCGGGGGACATAATAAAAATGGTAAAATACATTAAAGGTCAATAAAAGAATCTCTCTCAAATTTATTTACACCCAGGACTGTATCAGAACAAGGTGGCATCCTCTATGTCTTGAGAACGAAAGTTTCTACATAACATAGAAAGGATTTCTTTACTGTAAGAGCAGTGAGACTGGGGAAAACTCTCTGCCAGAGGAACTTGTCATGGTGAATTCAATAACAAAGTTACAAAAGGGTTGGATGCATTTCTTTTAAGTAATAATATAAAAAGTTATAGTGGCTAGATACTGGAGAGGGTTGTTGATCCAGGGATTTTTCTGATTGCCAGATTGGAGTCGGGAAGGAATTTTTTCCCTAAAATGAGGACAATTGATTTCTACCTCATTGGGGTTTTTTGCCTTCCTCTGGATCAACACTTTAGCAATACTTTAGCAAAATAGGCTGAACTGGATGTACGTCTTGTCTTTTTTCGGCCTTACAAACTATGTAACTATGTAACTTGTTATTCGTCCAGAATAACTTGACCTCCTTCTCTGCCAAATTCAATATGTGGTTTCCAAGGCTCTGGTGCTCAAAACTTTAATTTTGTCAAGTGTGTTACATAACGTGAAGAACGTGTCTAAGTTCTCAAGTCCCTCCACCAACGCTTTAGTGTCACGCGGGGATCCCGCTGTATCATATTCATTATCCATTTCTCTTAACACAGTGAAAAACTAGCGTGCTCGGGGATTAGAAAAAACAGTCAAAATAATAAACGGGGAAGTGAGAGAAAAACAATTCCGACACTGCTAATCATCCATTTTTTCACTGTGATAATCTGCGTTCCCCTGTGGGACAATAATATTTCCAAATGACTTTGTTGTGCTCAGGGGAAAAGACAGTCCTAAATGTAATCCTCAGGGAAAAGAAGAATAAAGCCCACGGCACTAAACCCATGTCATAAAAACTTCTTCTTTAAAAAAAAGCGTATACAGCATGTGGAGGGACAGAACAACAGACATGTCCTCACAAACCAGCGGCGTCGGCCATTTTGCACTACTCGCACTTCTTCCGGGCCTCATAGGAAACCACGTTACTACAACTTTATTTTTCCCAACGTCCAGGTTACATGACCAAACTAACATGCAAGTAATAAACTCTATTAAAAACAAATATAAAGGGGCGTGGCCTGCTATGTCCGTGTAAAGTCGCACCCTGTGTGAGCTCCTCTCGGGACCTGCCTTTAGAAGCAATCTGGGCACTTGGGATGAAACTAAAACGCAACAAGAAGCTGGCTGCCGGTACCAGGAACGCTGCTGACCCACCCGGCATCACAATTGCTAACTTCTTTGCCCCGCTGCAGGGGCTGGAGGAAGACGACCCTCTTTCCCGCGCGCGGCAGGAGCCGGCGCCATCTTACGCACCTGCACCCGCTCGGGTCTCCCGTCGTGCTGCCCAGCGCTTTACCTCCGGGACTCCAGAGAACAAGACCCCGCGACTGCAGACTCCCTCGGCCTCACAGCCGGCCGTCCCGAAGAAGGGACAGAAGAGAGAAGTGGAGCCGCCGACCGGACATCCGGGGCCCGCGGGGGAATCCCGGACTCTGACCTCACAGATACCGCGGCAACCACCCGCAACCTCAGTGAACCCGGACAGCGCAGCGGGACGCCGGAAAGGTCAGTGCCTAGGGAGTGACACTCCACACAGCTCCCCAATGGCTCTGATAGAGAGCACTAGTCCCCCGAAGCCCACTGAGAGGGGACCCCACTCCCCATGGGAGCTCCTGACGGATTTAAAAAATTGCTGGAGACCCGCACTCCTTTATCCCCTCAAGGGACATAATGGGTGAACCCCTGACAAGCCCAGCTAACTGGGCCACCGAGGGCCCCCGATCTTCAGGCCCCACTACCCCGGCCTCAACACCTGCTGGGCAAGCCACACTACAGCCTGCACATGGAGTTGAGGCCAAACATCCACGACCGCAGCTTTTTGGCCCTATGACCTGCCTTTACACAGTCCGCGGGCCAGACAAGCAGCCATCAGGTGTATATAGCAAACCAGGCCGCAACTGTTGGGGATTTGGAACACCTGCCGCCCCCAGACGACCTGAGCACCCGCTCATCCACTATTGGCCTGGACTCGCCTGCCCCTAAACGGGAAACGGGAATACTGAAGGCTCAGTGGCCCCACGGCGGAAGGGGGGGATTTTGAGGCGGCTTGGGGCGACGGCGGGCCCCGGGTGATGGGGACGTCGGGCTTGGTGTGCGAGCCTGCCGCCCCGGACCCGCTGGGCCCTTCCGCCGCCCTGACCCGGTCGGACCCCTCTCATGACCAACGGGCCTCCACGCCCCCTCAAAATGCAAGAAGGCCCTCATGGATGTCAAGCCCCGGCTCCTCCACTTGGGTGGAGTCCCATTCCGCTCCTCTGACAAGCAGGATCGATGCCCCCTATACCTCAGTCACCCACTGGACTATCTTCCTGCCAGACAACTGGCTACATCCAGCCAGAAGACGCCCTACTTGCCTTAGAGTCACACCCGGAGTTGCGTGCCCTTCTCTCGCTCCTACCCTCAAAACAAGACATGCAGCTCCTAGCCAAGGGAGATGCGGCAAGCCTGGCACCAGGATCTGAAGCCGGTCCAGACGAATGTTGCGGACCTCCAGGCCAGAGTACAACACTTAGAGAAAAACCAAGCCTCTACGGCAAATCTTCTAACCAGCCAGCAGACAGCGGTATCAGAACAAAACTCTCGCCAGCTCCAACTATCAATGCATCTGGATGATTTGGAGAACAGAAATCGCCGTAACAACATCCGACTGCGGGGCCTCCCGGAGACTGTCCGGACCGGCGATCTAATCCCAACCTTAACAAAAATCTTTAACACCATACTTGGGCGTCCGGAAGAGACGTTTATTGAATTCGACAGAGCTCACAGAGCGTTGCGCCCACAAGCCCAGATATATCGCGCCCCGGGACATAAATTCGCATACATCATACTGGATTAAAGAGGAGATTCTGAGAAAAGCCCGATTGATGCAGCATGTTGACCATGAAGGAACACAACTGGGACTGTTTCCTGATCTCTCACGCCGCACCCTTCGCCTGAGAGCGGCCACTAATCGCTTCTGGCAGCTCTCCAGAGCCGGAACATCTCCTATCGCTGGGGATTTCCGTTCTCCCTCCAAGTGAAACACCAAGAAAAATTACTCATCTTTCGGTCCCCGGCAGACCTTCCGGATTTCACATCATCCTTAGGCCTCCCCAACATCTCCCTCCCGGACTGGGACCAAGCAACGTCAATTGAACCTCCCGGCTTGCAACCCGCTCCACAAGCTGATCGACCCCAGCGAGGGCAACAGGACACACCAAAGTCACAAAGACTGCGACGAAGAATGGGCAGCCCTGATAGCCAACCCTCCAGATCAAGGCCACACCGCTGACAACTGGAACTGTCCTCAAGCGAGTTCTGATTTACTTCCCCACCACAGGACCGTGATCCCACCCCCGACCCGGGTGGTCTGGCCCTGCTCGCACCAGTGCCTCACCCCCCATCGGACTGCCCCTATTGAAATGTTTTACCTACATCCCACTAATCCGGCTATCTTTGAGATACACCCGTACTGATCTTACAGGTCTCCTTTTACTTCAGGTTCTCTATTTCCCTCTTTAATCCCTTTTCCTTACAGTGCCCAGATAGACTGGAGTGCCGTCCGACCCGGTTGAGACCCTCCTTCTTCCCCCCTTTTTTTTTTTTTTCCCTTTCTTCTCTTCTCTTCCTCCTCTCTCTCTTCCTTCTACCCTTCCCTCCCTCCACCGGACCGGCCGAGCACCTCCCTTTTCATTGATCACTTAAGTCCCGAGATGCTTACACGACACCGGCGTGACCCCCATTACCTCCCTGCCTCGATACTTGGACCCCCCAATAGTTGACGCCCACTGTGCTACACAACTGGCTCTTGCAGTTATGAATCTGCTGTTCTTAGGTTTTTGGCCTTTTCCTCTTTGGCCTAAGTTGATATTAGTTTGTTTAATGTCTCTTTTTGTTTTCCAACTTCTCGGTCTGGCTCAGGGGCCGCCTGCCCCCTTTTTCTCGGGTGACCCTACCCTGCGAACATTGTCACTGCTGTCTTATGGCTAACATCCGCATAACCTCCCTTAATGTTAAGGGATTTAACTCACCCGACAAACGTTCAAAGATCCTGTATAGCCTACACAAACAAAAATCGCACATAGTCTGTATTCAGGAGACTCATCTCCTCGCCTCCCATATCCCATCCTATCACAACCGATACTTCCCTGTCTGGTGCCATAACAGTAGCCCGACAGCTAAGGTGAAGGGTGTGGCCGTCTTCTTTCACAGATCCTTGCCGGTCACCATTTTGGACACCTTTAGGGATGATGATGCCAGGGCCCTATTTGTAAAATTCAGCCTGCAAGGTCATGTATAACTTGGGGAAATATTTACTCCCCCAAATAGGACAACTCTCCTTTTTAACTAGGATCCTGGATGAACTCACCTGCTTCGCCCAGGGCTCTATTATTATGTGTGGGGATCTTAATCTGACCCTGAAACCCCATCCTGGACACCTCTACGGCCGCTCGTCTGTAGCTCTTCATGCAATTAACAAAGTGCGGGGGCTGCTTCACGACTGCAATTAGTGGATGTCTGGAGACTCCTCCATCCACAAGATAAGAACTACACGTTTTACCCTTCCCCCACAACTCATATAGCCGCATTGATTACATTCTCCCGCAGCACCTGCTCCTCCGTCATGTGGTCGCCGCCTCGGTAGGTAATATTATCCACTCTGACCATGCTCCCGTCCACTGTGATTTTGCCCTTCCAGACTTCAATCGATCAGCTTTTGTCTGGAAGCTGAATGAGTCTTTATTAACCGACTCCTTATGTCTTTCGGATTTACGGCAAACAATTGATCTGTTCACCTCGGTGCACAGCTCAGATCCAACCTCCCCGCAAACCCAGTGGGAAGCCTTGAAGTGCACGTTACGGGGAACGCTCATAAAACATGGCTCGCGCCTTAAGAGGGAGGCCTCTGCAAGGCTCCGCTCTCTTTTATCACAGCTAGCCTCCCAGGAATCCCAGCACAAAGCCACGGGATCGGAGCCTGACCTGAGGGCCCTCACACAGACGCGCCATGAAATCCTCCAACTGATGGAGAAAAAGCACAAAAAATATCGCCAAATCTGCTCGAGCTCCTCTTATACTTGGAGCAACAAGCCAAGCCGATTCCTCGCGCGTGCTCTTAGGGATAGGAGGGCAGCTCTATTCGTTCCTAGAATTAGAACTTCGAAGGGGCGAGTCGTCCACCTGACGGAGGACATCCTCTCCACCTTTCACGAGTATTACTCTTCCTTGTATAATCTCCCTTCCACTCAAACACACACCACACTACTCCACTCATACCTGCAGAGGACGGCCCTCCCGGCTCTCTCCTCCCAGACTCTTGCCTCTCTGGAGGAACCCTTTACGGCAGAGGAGCTAGGGACTGCTATAGCATCCCTGCCTCCTGGCAAAAGCCCGGGCCCAGACGGCTATACCGCTCTGGGTTTTTTAAGTCCTTAAAAGAGGGATGACACCCCACCTCCTTTGAATGTTCAATGTGGTGTCCAGGACTCCCCCTTTGACCCCGGCTTTCCTGCGAGCCCACATTGTAGTAATCCCAAAAGAAGGTAAAGACCCTTCAATATGCCAGAGCTACCGTCCGATATCTCTCATCAACACGGACGCAAAAATATTTGCTAAAATGCTAGCTCTTCGGATCAACCCTCTGTTAACCACCCTTATCCACCCTGACCAGGTCGGGTTCATGCCCTCCAGAGAGGCAAGGGATAATACCCTCAAGACCTTCTCCCTTCTCCACTATGTTCACTCGAGTCAGACCCCATGCCCTTTTTCTGTCGCTAGAAACCAGAAAAGGCTTTGACAGAGTGCCTGGGCCCTTCCTGAGAGGTGTCCTAGAATCTTTAGGCTTTGGCCCTGCAATGTGTGAGAGGATCATGTCTCTTTACGTCGCACCCCAAGCCCAACTGCGTATTAATGGCTCTCTCTCCAAACCCTTCACTATAGGTAAAAGGCACCAGACAGGGATGGGCCCCTATCTCCTATCCTATACATCCTAGTGATTGAGATCCTGATGCAGGCAATACGAACCCATCCAACCATTCAGGGCCTCCAAATCGGGGACTTACATTTCAAATCGTCTGCTTTTGCGGATGACTTATTGCTATATCTGACAGATCCTCTTTCATCCCTACCTGCAGTGCTGGAAGTACTAGACGGAATATAGTAATTCAGCCCCACAAAATTAACATGACAAAGAGCTGCCCTGGGCCTCTATATTCCGTTTTGATCTTCTATCCCGTCAAAATCCACATTCCCACTTTTCCTGGGAGAACTCGTCCTTTTAAAAAACCTGGGAGTGCAGGTCCCTTCTAAACCGGAGAGAACTTTGAATTAAAAATTTTATCCCCACACTCTCCAAGATCAAACAAGACCTTTGAGATGGGGGCAGGAGGGATTTCTCCTGGATCGGGAGGATTAACATCCTCAAGATGAACATTTTACCACGTCTGCTATATTTATTCCAGGCCATACCACTGGTGATCCCTAGGTCCTTCTTTAAAGATTTGCGCGCACTGACTTCACAGTTTGTGTGGGCAAAGGGACGTCCAGGATAGCTAAGCCAAAAATTACTCAACCCAAGTTGCTGGGGGGGCTCGCGCTACCGGACTTCCAAGCTTAGTACCTGGCCTCTGTGGCGGCGCGTACACTCGACGCATTTCGAGCAGAGACTCCTAAACTTTGGGTCTCCCTGGAGACCCGGTGGCATAAAGCGCCCATAGCGGCCCTTCCTTGGATTCCGCCGTCTACACTGACGAGGGATGCTCTCCGGTCAACTCCCCCGGTCGCGAGAACATCAGTATTAGTGAGCAGGACCTACGCCTCGAGACTGAAACTGTTCTCCCACGGTGGGCCCTGCACCCCTATATTAGGGAACCCAGGGGTCTCGAGGCAACTGGCCTCTGCACTCTCAACCCTACTGGGCCCTAGAGCTCCCTCCTCGTCTGTGTATTGTGTTCTCGCTAATGGGGCGCTGAAATCATACGAGGATTTAGTGGAGGACGCGACCGCCACGGGGTTTGCCAGGTTTTATTATTACCAGCTCTGCAGCCTCTATTCTGAATGGAAGCAATCCTTAAACCTACATCGACCACTCACCATTTTTGAACAATGGTGTCTGGGCGGGACCTCGGTGAGACGCCCCCTCTCGAGCCTGTATGCTCTCCTTCTGGATGCCCAGTCTACTGGGAGGCTTTCTTTCCAGGGGAGTTGGGAGAAGGAGTTGGCACTGAACTTCTCGGATGGGGACTGGGAGAGGGCGTTTTACCTGACACATAAATCGTCCATCTCCTCTAAGGCCCATGAACTAAATTACAAAATACTCACTAGATGGTACCGTGTCCCTGCTCTACTGAGCACCATATACCCTGGCTCTCCTGACCTTTGCTGGCGATGCAAGGCTGAAAGAGGCACCATGACCCACATCTGGTGGGGTTGCCCTGTGTTGCAACCCTTCTGGCTAGGGGTGATTGATATCATCTACCGGATTACTGGGATAAAATTACAAAATAGCCCTGATGCCATCCTTCTCTTTAACCTCCCCCTGTCTAAAAAGTCCTTGAGGTCCCATCTCCTCATCTTTCTGCTTCTGGCAGCAAAGACGATTATCCCCAGACTGTGGCTCTCCACTACCTGCCCCTCTATCACAGACTGGATCAAAGAAATACATGCACTGCAGAGGCTAGAGGAGTTCAGGACGGACTCACCCACTCAATATAGTAGGTATTTACACACCTGGGGGGATTGGATTACCTTTTGCAACACAGACACTTATCGTACTTGTGACCAACCCTGACAAGTGATGGCTCTTCTTTTGTCTGAGAGACGAAAGATACAGGATTGATCCATTCACACGCGGTTGCCCCTGAGCCGGCCGAGAACCCTTTCCCCCGTTTTTCATTACTTCTGTTTTATGTCTCTTTGACGTATCTGCAACAGACTTCGCACAGCAACGCACTTATCAAACTATCACCTTACTGTTTGATTACATCGGAGGTGCATTGTTATTATGTTGTGAAATGGGCGCCCCATCGAGGGAAACCCCCATCCTCTCTTGGAGCCTGGTCGCCCCCCAAAGGGGGGAGGTCTCCTTCTCCTACTCTCCCTACCTTGGGGAACCCCCATTTCTGCTGATGTCCCTGCCTCTTTGGCTTCTCTTTGATGATAAGAAATGCGAATTTATTTTGCTTTGTCTCTCCTCTAGATTCATGTTACAGCTTTGGCTCAAAAATACCTACTGCCCGCGCTCTAGACAACTTCTTGTTAAACGATTACAGGAGATAATTGGTGATGTTATATCATACCGTATTCTTAGCTTGAATATCATGTGTGTTGTCTGATTATGTTCTCTTTTGTTCAATAAAAGTTTCTGAATAAGAAAAAAAAAAACAAATATAAAAATGTTACAGGAAGGAGGATAAATCGTAGCGGTCATTCAACCCTAGCCTGCCTAATGCATCAGTCCTACGAATCCATTCCGATTCAGATTGTAGTAAACATGTATGACGATCCCTTCCAGTACTAGGTGTTCAGATTCGCTGTGTACCGGCAAAACGTATCCCCGAAGTATCATTATTATGTACAGTATTTTTTCTCATATGATCAATAAAACCTCGGTGAAACCCTTTTCCCAGTCTAAGCGAGTATAAATGCTCCCGAATACGGACAAACAGGGGTCTAATGGTCTTTCCTATATAGAAAAAAACCACAGGTGCACCAAATAACGTTACTACAAAATCTGTATCCGTTGTACCTCTAAATATGCATGACTCTGATTTCTAATTTGTGTACTTTATTATTTTGGGTTTTATCTACACTTTTTAACTGTTTATTAATAAAAGTTACTTTTTATTTATATTTTGCCCTCCAAAGTATATATATTGTTTCAGAAATTTAGGGCAAAGCATGAAATCCCTGATACGTATTTTCTCATTCATAGGCAGGTTGCTGTTTTTTTACATTCCAGGATACAGTGAATGAAAGCTGTACTGAGTAAAAGCACAATAGATGCGTTCATGACAAAATCTGGTGGCAAACACCCTTTGTCATCCTTATACAAAATCTTATGTGAACCTATGATTCAAACTGTGAGCTGAACTATGTTTAAACATTGGGTAGAGGCAGAGGCGTAACTTCAAGCTCTTGGGCCCTGGTGCGAAAAGTGAAATGGGGCCCCCCAGTTACCATGAACCATTTACAATGCTGGTATCTTCTCATGTGGCAGGAGGGCTTTTGGGCCCCCTCAGGCTGCAGGGCCCGGTAGCGACTGCTACCGCAGCACCCCCTGTAGCTACGCCCCTGGGTAGAGGTGTTCCAAATCTCTGTAGTGCAGTCAATTGTCCTTGGGAGTTGGAATGGCATTTTTTAATACTATCACCAGTAAATGGTGGAAGAATACTCAGTTCTGTTTTATTCACAAAGCGATCTATGGTTTCAATATTCCTCTACACCCACTAGGCCTGACAGAAAGACCGCTTGCCCCAAATGTGCGTTGCTGGGTACAGATTTGATGCATCATATGTGGCATTGTGATGCCACTCAAAGATTTTGGAAACATCAGCTAGAGCTACTCAGAGATAAGGGGAACTTGGAATTAAAGTTCACATCAGAGGTTCTTTTATTTCATAATTTGCCCTTACTGGGTATAAATATGCATTTTGTGCATTAATTCTTATAGGGAGCAAAAAGGTATATTCTAGAGAAACTGTTGGACATTAACATAGCATCCCTTGAAATGGTACTTAGCCGAGTTAAAAAAATATATGCACTTAGAAAAGATATTTCTAGAGATGGGCGAATTTCTCAAAAATTTGATTCGGTCACTTCGCCGAATTTTCCGTCAAAATTCGGTTCAGTCCGAATTACTTCGGCACGAATCGCGTTAAAAAGCAGCTATTTCCAGGCTGCACAGAGCCTGCAGGGTGCTGTAGAACGTTGTGCCATGCTTAAATATGCAGAGGGAGCTTGGTTTGGTCTTCATACAATGTTGTGTTTTAGTAATGACAGCAATGACTGCCGCCGCTCTTAGAATCGCTTCACTTTAAAATTCCCTGGGCACTTAAGAGGCAAACTGACCAAAAAATTCAAGCGGAATGTAAACCTGATAAAGTCATGCCAGCGAAAGCAGGAAAAAAACAAGCTGAGAGCTCAGGTGGCAACATTAGTGACAGAGTGTGGAGGTGACGGCGGCAGACCAGCAGCATGAGGTCAGGCAGTGGCACAATGACATTCTGGAGGTGGCAAAACAAGAGGAAGCCACAGAATGGCACAATGACTGAGAGCGGAGGTCACGGCGGCAGCA
This sequence comes from Phyllomedusa bahiana, assembly GCA_025379985.1. Lineage (NCBI taxonomy): Eukaryota > Metazoa > Chordata > Amphibia > Anura > Hylidae > Phyllomedusa > Phyllomedusa bahiana. The sequence continues at coordinate 3,996 of JAODAL010073051.1, read as the reverse complement.
GCATGAGGTCAGGCAGTGGCACAATGACATTCTGGAGGTGGCAAAACAAGAGGACGCCACAGAAGGCACAATGACTGAGAGCGGAGGTCACGGGGCAGCATCCATGAGGTCAGGCAGTGGCACAATGACACAGTGTGGAGGACATGGCAGCAGCCACAGCAGCAGCATGATTCGACAGTGGCACAATGACAAAATTCTGGAGGTGGCAAAAAAAGGAGTAGGCCACAGAGTGGGACAATGACCCGAGATTTGAGGTGACGGCGGCGGAGCAACAGCATGAGGTCAGAGAGTGGCACAATGACACAGTGTTTGGGTGTCACCCCAACAGCAACAGCAGAAGCAGCATGAGGTCATAGAGTGGCACAATGACAATGGTGTTGAGGTGGGTGGCAATACCAGTCCCTGGTAAAGATGGGGGTAGGCAGAAAGGAGGAAACGTTAGCAGATGTGTGGCATCAGGTGGGTGGCGCATCAGAATAGGGCTGAGGCAGGTAGTTTGAACCCAGAAATCATTTCTCACAGTTTGGGTGAGGCGTCATGGCTGATGTAGTCTGACGCCTAAGGCATTGGTGTGTGGAAATCCTGGCGGATCCCCGCCTGATTATTTTGACAAAGGTCGTCGTTCCACATTTCCCGTGGACAAGCGGGTACTACGTGGGGTAAAGATGGCCCCCGCCGCACTGAACACCCCCTCTGATGCCACACTACTGGCCGGGCAGGACAGCTTCCCACTGCAAACTCGGGAAGTTGCGGGCCACACAATCCAGTTTGGCTGCCCAGTAGTCCAGCGGATCTTCTAACTGAGGTGCAGAGTGCTGTCCAAGTAGGCCACAACCTGTTGGTTCAGGGACTGCTCCAGGTCCTGCTGCTGCTGCTGGCGACTGCCCTCCTCACTAAGGCGGGTGAGGAAGCTGCTCATCAGTGACTCCAGACTTAGGTTACTACTGATGGAGCTGGTACTGCTCCTACCCCCCCACCTTCCCCCAGCAGCCGCGGCAGTAGTAAGTGAGCGCTGAGGAACCCCCCGGTCAGACCTGTCAGAGGAGGGACGATGCCGCACATAGGCAGCGGCCAACTGATTACGGAGGGGTTTCCCTATATATTTGAGTTTTTTCTTCCCTCTCAATAGCTGGGAAAAAGGCTCCCATTTTGACCGGTAGCGAGGGTCCAATAGGGTGGAGAGCCAGAAGTCATCCCTCTGCCGGATGCTGACTATTCGGCTGTCACTAGCCCGGCAAATAAGCATGCTGCGGGCCATCCGCACAAGTGACTCCGAGGGGCTCCCTGCCTCCATTTCCACTGTATACTGCCACGGTGCTTGGGGGTTATCTGCCTCGTCTTCCTCATCTCCATCCACCTCCTCCAGCTGCTCCTGCTCCTCCTCTCTTGTCACCTGGGTAGAAAATCCCCTCATTTTTACCAGACAATGCTTCTGCTCCAAAGTCCTCCTCCTCCTCCTCCTTCATTTCAGTCCCCACCGGACTCAGTGGCCACGAGATGTAGTCGCCACGTCTCCAGTCCCCTGCCCAGACAGATTTGTCAGCATCTGTTCCAGGACATGAAGCTGTGGAATGATGTTATTCATCCCGTAGTCCTGGCGACTGACAAATAACGTCGCCTGCTCGAATGGCCTAACCAAACGGCAGGTGTCACGCATGATCTGCACTGGCTGGGAAACAAAGTTACACAGGGTACTTCTGTCTGCCTGGATCATCAAAAAATCGTTAATGGCCTTTCTCTGTTCATACAGTCGGTCCAACATGTGCAGGCTGGAATTCCAGCGGGTGGAAAACATCGCATATCAGAGTGTGTTGGGGGGGGCGTTCTGCCGCTGCAATCGAGGGGGGTGTTCCTGGCTTTGTACGAATGGATAAAGTCATGCAACAGTTTCCTGGCCATTTTCAAAAATGTTCTGAAGATCGGGGGAAGACTTCAGGAACCTTTTAAAAACCAGACTGAACACTGCGCCATGCGGGGCCATGACCATCCCCCCTGGGTGCAGCGGGGGACACCTTTTCCTCCCATTGTCCGTCACCAGGTTTTCCGTTTTTGCAGTTGGGCAGGAAACCAACTTTGATTTCTTGCTGCATGACGCGGAGCATTCCTCCCCTGTGTGCCCTTCGTTCCCCGAGGCAACCCAGGGTAAAACTGCGGACACCGCTGGCCCTACACGTGGTATATGGAGCAGTATTTGGGGGGCTGAATGGGGGGAATGGTGGAGGGAGGAGGCGACGGCGCAGGGCAGCATTTGACAACGGGGAGGAAAACGGGTCTCCTTCCAAGTTGTTGGTGGGGCCTGAGCGGAACACATTCACCCAGTGGCCGAAAGGGGAAAATTACGCCCTGCCGAGTTACAGTCCAGACTCCGCGCTGCCGGCCCGGGAACAAACCGATAACTCAAGGACTGACCCACCTTCTGTTCACAAATTTATGAAGTGCTGGAAACTGCCTTTTTGGAAAAAAAATACGTTTGGAACCTCCATCTCGGCTCCACAACCATTGTTCTCTGAATGGGCAGATCCACCATTTGGAAAGGAGGAACTGCAATACCAAAAACTTGGACAGGAACGTCAGCTCTCACCTTGGATGGTTGGGCCAACTGTGTCTCCTTTCAATCGCCCGCGAACATGCGGCGCCTGGTAGCGAGGAGCAGGGCATCTGGGCCGGGAATATGTCAAAGAGAAACAGCTCCCTTCTGCAGAGGTGGTGGGGTTGACTGGCGCAACAAAGGTGCCACGGGCGCTGGGGCTGGGTGCTTTGTCGGCGGCAGGGTGGACCACCCCAAAATTAGCCACGTTTTTCCCCCGGCCACCGGGTTTGACGCTGCATTGTGACGCAGGGCCGGGTCCAACTTAGCTCCCCCGGGCCCCGCTTCACTTTCGCCCCCAATTTAAATAACCCCTATTCGGCTCCTCCGGGGTTTGCAAAGAACTGCCCCCCCGCCCGGTTTTGGATTTTAGCCAACCTCCGCACTGAGGACACTGTGCCGCTGCCCCGCTGAGCCCCGTGCCCCTACTTTCTTGGACCTAAGCGGGTTTTTTACCCGTGGCCCCCTTGGCTCCCACCCCACGCTGCTATCCGCGACTCAGGCCCCACGACCCCCTTGCTGGGTGTGCTGCTGCCGCGCACAAGCGGCGCCCCTTTTCCTGACGTGATGAAGCCCTGCCTCACCCGCTCCCCAATTTCGGTCGGCTAATCAATTTTTTTTGTTTCATCGGCACGCGTCCCAAACAACCGGGCTTGGGATGCCCAGGGTGACCCCCCACAAATGACCCCCATGCCACCTCCACATTATTTTGCGGACAGGGGGGGCCGCTGCCCCCCCCCGGCCATCCAATTAGGGGTGCTGACGTTCCCACCCACTCTTGGTGGGTTGTCAGAGCACCGGGGGAAGGGGGACCTAGTCAAACCATCAAGAAACCCTTTGGGTTTCTGAAAAACACACGGCCGCTAGATACAGCGAACTTCGCCTCACCGAGTGACCCCTGCGCACGGCCCCTTGCGTGCTCGACCCGGGCCTGTTCCAGGAATTTTTTTGCCACTGCCACTCGCGGTGCGAGCCTGCCCCCCCCCGTCTGAAATCTGTTTGTTCTAAAATGTAAAAGACACTGTTTGATGAAGAATCTTATATGATAAAAATACCCCTGTATTGACTCCAAATGAACCCAGTAACAAACTTGGGTAAACCCTTTGGATAAAAATTGCGCTCCAAAATGGCCCCGGGAAAAATTTTTCTTGTATGTGTTTTTTAAAAAACATGGTGTTTTTTGAAGAAAAGACAAAAAGGCTTTAATTAACCTTCGGACTTTAATTTTTCAAAAGGGAAAATTGCTTTTTTTTTGGCGGTGAAAAAGACGGGTTTTTTGTCACCACAGCAGAAAAACAACGCTTAATTAAAACCCTGTATGAAATTTTCCCAAAGAATTGAGCCAAACAAAAAAAATTGCTTGTAGCTTTTTACAATGGCGTGTTTTTTCGCTACACAACAAGAAAAAA
>JAODAL010073050.1:0-14872 GCA_025379985.1 Phyllomedusa bahiana | reverse complement strand
ATTTTTTCCCTTTCCCAAAAAAGGGGGAAAGGGGCCCCAAAACTGGGAAATTTGGTCGGGGGAAAATTAGAATACGCCAGATAGACAACGAAAAGGGAAATACGGAGGCCGGAATTGTTGGACGAAACTCTGGAAAATGCTGGTGCATTGCAGAGACCAAAGGGCATGACCAGGTACTCAAGTGCCCATCCGTGTATTGAAGGCCGTCTTCCACTCGTCTCCCTCACGAATCCGAATCAGGTTTAAGCTCCACGTAGGTCCAGTTTGTAGAAAATCTTGGTTCCGCGGAGACCGGTCAAATAGCTCGTAATTAAGGCCAAGGGATATCGATTCTTTTATGGTGATTTTGTTGAGAACCACGGTAAATGATAGATGGACTCAGGGATTCCATCCTTCTTCGTTACGAGAAAGAACCCGGCACCAGCAGGAGAGAAGGAATTCCGAATAAACCCCTTCTCTCTGTATGAAGTGCCCCCACTTGAAGGTACAAAGGCTCAGTACGGTAACGGACTGGATCGCTGAGGATCTCCCCACTGGGGGAGCCACGGGGAGATTATGTTGAGACACCAGAGCCGCGTCCAAGAAATTTCCAGCCGACCCAGAGTCTAAGAAGGCTGAGGCTTGGGAGTGGGTGCCAGGCCTAGTGCCAACCAGGACGGGTATGTACAAACGAGGAGAGGGGTTGCTCTCACCTAGGGACGCCTCTCCCACGAAACCTAGGTGCGCTCGTTTCTTGGACATTGCGGACGGAGCGGGCAACCCCTGAGGAGATGTTCAGGGCTGCCGCAGTAGAGGCATAAGTTCTCCTTACGTCGTCTGTTAAGTTCCTGCAGAGTCAGGTGGACTCTATCCACTTGCATGGCCTCTTCCACGGCTGGCTGGGAAGGAGGCAGTGGAGGCCGAAGAAACACCGGAGCAAGAGGAGGTAGACGACGTGTTCGGACTGGTTCATGCACTTGGCGGAGCTCCTCACGTCTCTCCGCGAAACGGATATCAATCCGGGTTGCCAGGTGGATGAGCTTGCTTAATGAAGATGGAGGGTCCCGGGCGGAGAGAGCATCCTTAATCTGGCTGGAGAGACCTTTCTTAAAGGTGGCGCACAATGCTGCATCGTTCCAAGCCAACTCCGATGCTAATGTGCGGAGGATTTCCCTTGCTGCAGGTTCAACAAGGTGGTCTTGGCAGACGAAGCGCGGGCAGGCTCCTCGAAGACACTGTGGAACTCCTGCGGAAATGTCGCAAGATTAGCCGTGACCGGATCGTCTCGGTCCCAGAGTGGAGATGCCCAAGCCAGGGCTTTTCCTGAGAGGAGACTGACCACGAAGGCCACCTTGGACCTTTCCGATGGGAACTGACCAGCCATAAGTTCCACGTGAAGGGAGCACTGGGTGATGAAGCCCCTGCAGGCCTTTGGGTCCCTATCAAACTTGGTTGGCATGGACAACTGGAGTTTAGGACCGACTGGAGTGACTGCCACGGGAGAGACCACCGCAGCCGACTGCTGCTGCTGAGTAGCGATGAGCTTCTGCATCATAGTGGAGAGCTGATCAGGCTGCTGCGCTTGCTGTGTGATCTGTTTTGATTGCTTGACCACGACGGTGGTGATGTTGGAGATGCTCGGTAAAGACACCTTGGCGGGATCCATGGCCTGATCTTACTGTCACGGTTGGAGATAGTGGATCCTCTGGACCACCGCAAGCGATGGCGTAAGCCACGCCAGGGAGCGGAATCTAAGTTGGTCCCGGTTTTCACGAGAGCTAGCCGCAAAGCAGGATGGATTTGCTGTGGCGGGAGTCTACCAGGTCGCTACCCCTGATGTGACTTGCTTGCAGAGGCAGCCGAGGTGTAGTGAGGTACAAATTCGGTAGGCAGGTTCGTAGTCTGGGACAGGCAGGTTGGTCAGGGCAGGCGGCTATGGTTCGTAGTCGTGGACAGGCAGAAGGTCAGGGCAGGCGGCAAGATTCGTGGTCAAAGGACGGAGGCAAATGGTTCGGTACACGGTAATCAGAACATGGCTTAGGAATGCTTTCTCAATAGGCTAAGGGCACTAAAGATCCAGCGAGGTCACTAGGAAGAGGTAGTCTTAAATAGGGGCAGTGGCCAGCAATAGCAAATTACCAGTGCACTGGCCCTTTAAATTTAACACTGCGGGGCTGTGTGCGCCGCGGGACAGAGGCTGCAGCAGGAGCGAGGTCGGGTAAGTAGCTCGTGGAACAGGTGGGGGAATGAGCGTGCCTGCAACCCGATATGCGGGTCGCAGTGCCGCTGGGGCATCCGTGACCCCTCCCTTTGGCCCGCCCCTCCTCCTGGCCTGAAGGAATCTCTGGATAACATTACGGTCCAGGATATTGTCTTCTGATTGCCAGGACCTTTCTTCAGGCCCGAACCCCTTCCAGTCAATGAGGAACAGACGTTTCCCTCTGACCGTTTTCATGTCCAGAATTTCCTTTATCGTAAAGACATTGGTGGCGTCAGCCTCAGGAGTGGGAGGAACATCTTTCCGGGACGAGGGTCGCAGGGGCATCCGTGACGAATCCTTTTTTCTCCAGACGAAGGAAATGTCCCCTTGTCTTTGAGGGGGCTTTACATGAAATAATTTTCAATTTCATTTTTTGTAGGCACCACTTATATACTTATATAAATTAATCATGTCCCTCCGAAGCCGTCTTTTCTCAAGACTAAATAAGTTCAATTCTTCTAACCTCTCCTCAAAACTAAGATGATCCATTCCCCTTATAAGTTTGGTTGCTCATCTTTGTACTCTCTCTAGCTCCATTACATCTTTTCTATAAACTGGATCCCAGAACTAAACGGCATATTCCAAGTGAGGTCACACCAATGCTTTATACAGCAGTAGAATTACATCCTTGTCACTCGAGTCCATGCCTCTTTTAACACACGCCAATATCTTACTTGTCATAGAGGCAGCTGATTGACACTGCATGCTGTTCTGTAGTCTATGATCTACAAGAACCCCCAGATCTTTCTCAGCAAGTGATTCTCCCAGTTTTTCTTCCCTTAGGACATATGATGCCTGCAGATTCTTATTCAGATGCAGAGCCTTACATTTATCCACATTGAACCTCATTTGCCAAGTGGATGCCCAAACACTCAGTGTGTCCACATCTGCTTGCAATTTATGAACATCTTCCATAGATTGCACTACACTGCATAGCTTGGTGTCATCTGCAGAAATAGAAACCGTGCTATTAATCCCCTCCACTATATCATTAACATTTTATTAGCATACTTTTAGGTTTAGTGGGTTTTAGGATTTATTTAATTTCTAATATAGACAGTGACATGGAAAATGTAAGAAAGAAAATCAACAACAATTCTTAAAAATATATTTAACATAAAAACACAATTTAAACAATAGGTCATTCTCTGATGACACATTACACATAAAAGGTAATATTTCTGATAAAACAGTAACCTATACCAGGAGAGAAACATTAACTAAATAGCAAATATTTCCATTAAAATTTTTATCATATCTGGATTGCAAATCATTGATTTGAATTTAGTTGGGTCTCTCTTTTTTAGCCAGTTTCCTGATCCCTTTTATCATTTTAAGCTAATAGTAAGAACTGGTGATTGTAAATGTTAGAACAGATGTCTCAAAATAACTGCCAAAATTTAGGACTATGTTAATGGAGACAAAAGGCAAGTGACAAACATCATAAAATCCGATCATAAAACCACTTACTCCCACACAGTATTAGAAGCATAGCACTCTAAGGTAATGGACGTGATCAAAAAGATCAAAACACTAAATAAAGCAATGTAATCCGCTTTGTGCATAAATGCACCTTTCACTGTTGAAATCCAAAGAATAGATGGTATTTGATTGCACTTCTAGGACCTTATCTCATTACAAAAACAGTGGTCTTGTTAAAAGTGAAGTGATTCATTTGCACTTCCCACCTTTCTTTTCCCAAAACTAAGTGTCCTCTTTTAAAGCACACCCCTATTTTTTTTACCTTAACCCTGTTTTTCACCACAGATTTAGCTTTAAAAGAGGGAAAGGAAAAATAGACAAAAACCAACTTTGCTTTTTTGATTTTGTTTTGGGTCAAGCGACAAAGAAAAATTTTATTTTACTTAAAAACACAATTTTTCTTGGTTACTGACCAACTATCCCCACCTCTTTCTCCTCTGTTTCTTATCTGATTGTGCCACAAGTTGCCATTCAACCGAAGTGAGTCTTATCTCTAGGAGTTTGTTTATCAAAGTAAATGACAAGCTTTCACATTTAAGAGCTCCATATCCTTGTGTACCACAGTTTATAAATCTCTTGCAGTCATCTAACTGTAACCGTAATAGCTAGGAATAGTACAGCTGATATGTCAATCACGGGCTAAGAACCATCCACACCTTACCGGGGTGAAAGTCAAAACTAAGGGGGGAATATATGAAGATCGCGCATCGAGGGGGGCCGTTTTCCCCAACTTTTTTTTTTTTTCCCATGAAACTGCCCTTTTTATGGCCGTGCCCGAAGTCGCTCAAAATGCAATGAAAAGTTCCCCCTTTTCCTGGGGGAGGCGCTTTGGGAACTTACGCATAAGAAAAGAACCAACGTATTAAGTTTTCAGACGGCGGGAAAAACGAGATAAATATTTCATTAACGTCATGAATAAAAATCCTGCATGGGCCCACAGGTCCCAGCAAAACATGTGCTGTGCGGTCTTGCTTAAAAACAAATAGAAAAAAAGGGTGAAAGCAGAAAAAATACATCCCCAAAAATTTTTTTTTTGGTTTTAAAATAAAAAAATTAAACACTTTACAACCCCCCAAGGCATTAAATGTAAAATTAGTTTAAGTTTATCGAAGTTTTAAGACATTTTAAGCCATTTTCTTCCTTTGAATATTATATATATTTTTATCATTGAAATCTTTTTTTATACAACTGGTTTTTTACATTAATTAATTTCTTTTTTTGACAAATCTTTTTTAAAAGTACTGTTTTAACGCATTTTTTCCCCAAAAATAATTTCTAGCTCCACTTTTCCTCCCCGGCCAGGGAAACCACAAAGAAAATAGTCTGCCGTCCGAGCTTAATGCCCTCACTTGCCGCCCCAAAAAAGCCCCCAGTACCCCCTTCATTTTAGGCGCAATACAAAGGGGGAAGCTTGCCCAACATCGCTTAGGCGCGACAGCGGGGCCGGCCAGTAAGCCATTAAACCCTGAAAAAAAGGCGAAAAAACCCTTCAACATTTCCCCCAAGGTGAGTCTAAAACGCTGGGGGCCGTGAAACCCCTTAAAAAAGTGTTTTTTTTATTTTATTTAAAATTTGCAAAAATAAATTTAGAATTTTCCCTCTAAAAAAAAACCTTTCCGGGTCCCAACTGCATATTAGGGTAAATTATATATTATTTCAGAATTTTGGATCAAAAAATTTTTATATTTTTAAATTATTTTGTGCTCACTTGTAAATGAAAACCTATGAAACAAATAATCAGAAAAAAAAATTTCCTCTCAATAACCAAAGTCCCGCTATGACCCTTCAAAAAATAGGGGTAGCTTCAACTCTATTTTTTTCATGAAAAAAGTTATTAAACTCCATATTTCCCTTTTTCAGCCAAACTTTTTTGGGGGCTAATGCTTCATGCCCCCCCCGCCCCACTCAAAGAGGAACCCAGGACCCCCAGTCTTATGATTAAAGAGGGTGCCAGCAATAAGACATAGTGCCAGCGATAAGACATAATGGGAAATAAAGAAAAACAAAATGCCCTGGGTTTTCGTAAAATGCATGACAGTTTGGTATTTTCTAAAAAAAGACGAATAACCCTCCGCTCGCAAAAGATTTATGATGATTGACAAAAAAAGAAACCGAACAACAAAAAACAAAAAAATCCAAAAACTTTAAAAATTTTTTCAGGGTTTATGACGAAAAGATTCATATAAAGGTTTGGATCAGCCCGTGAAACTGCCCAATCAACCAACAACTTTTATCAAACAAAGCAATGGGGATAAAAAACTTGTACACATTTTCATGTGTAAGCAGAGATTTTCTTTTAATAAAAAACCCTACTGGGGAGGGCATTGTATAATAATTATTCCATGTTTGCAGGGACAAAACAAATGTTACTAGTTACATATTTGTAAGGCCAAAAAAAGATGAGTCCATCCATTCAAACCCATTTCCTATAGTATTGATCCAGAGGAAGGCAAATACCCCCATGAGGTAGAAGCCAATTGTCCCCATTTTAGGGAAAAAAATTCCTTCCCAACTCCAATCCAACAATGAGAATAAATCCCTGGATCAACGACCCTTCTTCAGAATCCTGGTCACTATAACTTGTTATATTATTGGATATAAGGACATAAACAAGTATTTGTAATTATGATCTGTGATCCTTATAGGATAAGGGCCCTTGCACATTATTGAAGCAGCTAATGCTAAACTGCATTATATAGGTTGTTAAGTGGTCAGTTAAAAGCCTTCCACATGCGGTATGTTCCAAAGGATTGGCACATTGCAAATGTGGTGCCAATATTCAAAAAGGGGTCAAAAAGTGATCCTGGAAATTAGAGTGACTAGGATTCTGGCGAAGGGGCGTTGAACCAGGGATTATTCTGATTGCCAGATTAGAGTCAGGAAGGAATTTTTCCCAAAAATGAAGACAATTGGCTTCTACCTCATGGGGCTTTCTCTTCCTCTCGATCAACACTATAGCACAATAGGCTGAACTGGATGGACGTCTGTCTTTTTTCAGCCTTCCAAACGATGTAACTATGATAACAAGAATTTAATACGTGTGTTTAACCCTGGCTACTAGGCTTCTCAATGGGCCACCAAAATTCTCCAGTTTTAAAAGGGGTTTAAATAAAATTTCCCCTACCCCCCTCACTGCGGACTTCTTTTTAAAAAAAGTTTTTCATCGGGCCCAGTGCGGGCCACTTTTCTGATTTTCCCTTTCGTTAGTCCCCACAAATGAAAAATCTTTAATTTTTGCCCCATGTAAATTTCCAGCCAATCCAGCCTCTTTGGGTTCATTTGCATCAGTACATGCAGGTATGTAATCGCAAAAACAGTGACTGCCTCACAATAACATAAGCCAAATTACGTAACATCTAGGGGGGGGAAGGGAATACCATACTGAAAAATTCTGGTAGGGTTCCCAAACGAGGCAGTGCCCAATCTCAAAAACATAAGTAAAGTATTTGAAAATCATAATGGGGAAGAATAGCCATACTGAAATTTCCCGGGTTTATGTACCACGAGGCAGGACTTTTCTCCCCAAAATGGCAGTCATGTATGTGACTCATAGTGGGGAAAAAAACCCAAATACTTAAAATTCGGAAATTTTCCCACTGAGGCATTGCCCTGCTCAAAAGGGAAATAAGAAAAGTATGTTCCCATCATAGTGGGGAGAACAGCAGAGAACCACCCAGAAGCAGCAGGTGTGCTAGGAATTTTGGATTTCCATTTTTTAAACCCCAATTTTAAAATAATTTATTTTTTTCTCTCCTTTTTTGGTGCAACTTTTCTAAATTACCCCTAAAAATTCAAAAAAAGGAGTCCTCCCTGAAACGCGTCATTTTGATTTTTAAAGTTATTGTCTTTTCTTACCAATAAAAAAAGGAAAAGGCCATTTTTGAATTTTGGGGCCCTTTTAATGCAACAAACATTTTGCCCACCAGTTTCGATCTAGCATCCCCTTTCACGCACCCAAAATTTTAACCCTTCTTAATGACCATCCACTGTCTTCTGAGATGTCGCTGCCATTAGAGGGAGTTTGCGTCTCCCAGGAAGGAATGGAGCTATAGTTAGCAGCCCCTTTCCCCTAGACGCCTTTGCAAAATGACAGGGATTGTAGGTTTACTCCAATCCCCACTGTTTAACCCTTTGATTTCAGGGGCCCCGAACGAAGCATGTTTCCAGGGAGAAATCCCCTTCCAGATCCAGTCACTGGGTTTTCTAGTGCCTGTGGAAAGACAGTAAAGTCAGCCCTGGGGGCACAGAATGTCCCCAGTGCTGTCTGTGTAATAAGTCTGCTGTTAGAGCACACTGTGTCTAACCAAACAGAAAGCCTGGGTCATATTTGAAACCAGTAAAAAATAGCTAGCAGAAATATGCTATAGCTTACAGGAATATACTAATACATAAGTGTAAAATAAAGTTTTAAAATATTTATCCTTCAATAAGAATTAAAACACAATCCAATATCAGTAGCACTCTCCTAGCACTAAAAAAAAGCCCAAAAAGGCCCTGGGGAAATTAGTAGAAAAAAAATTTTTTGCAATTTTAGATACATTTTTTTGTACATTTTTTATGAAAACTGAAATAACCCACCTCCCAAATTACAAGGCGACCTACCAATAGGGTTTACCTCTTTTGGGTGTCTGTTCGGGACCTCCCCATTTCAAGGAGAGAAGCTTTCAGCACAAGCAACTCGCATTAAATTTAAAACCCTTTATTTTTGGGCGGAAGCAAAAACCCAAAGTGGGGGTATAAAATTTTTAAAAAAAAGTTATAATAATAATAAGAAGAAGAAAGTGTGTTAAAAAATAAATAAAATTAAAATTTACTTTTAAAAAATTGCATGACTGTTAAAACCTGTCGAATTAATTTAACAGATTTATTGAGTGTAAATTCTGAATACTGTGAAAATAAAAGAAATAAATGTGAAAATAAAAAAGCCACAATTTTTATAAAATTACCAAAAATTTATCTTATTCCCAAAAATATGTAAAAAAAAAACTGGCCCCTTTTACAGGGTGTTTCCCCTGATAAAAAAAAAATATGATCGAAACTGAAAAAAATGTGCTGCCCTTTTCAGGCCTAGTGCTTAAGGGGTAGATTATGTCACTGTGCCCCCTGATATTATTTATGAAACCCCCCCCTGATTTGGGTGATTTTCACTTGCAAGGGAGAAAGGGGATTTCAAAAGGCCCCCCTTTTATTTAACAGGTCCCTTTAAAAGGGACTGCCAAAGAATTTCCCGAAAGCCGACTCTGCCAATGAGCAGAATATTTTATAGGAATCAATAAGATTTTTTTTCAGGGCCCGTACCCTATAAAATAGAACCAACAAACATAAAATGGGGCCCCCCCACAAAATTTTTAAAAAATCATTTTAATAATGCAGTTTAAAATGGGGAAAAATTTGGGGCCCCAAACTTTTATTTTAATCAGCTTTGACTGGTGATATGACCACGCTTTCACTTCAATCACACAAAATGCATCTTCTACTGGTCCCTTCCCAAAAAAGAGGATTTTGTTATTAAAATTTAGCCCCCTTTAATCATGCAGCCTAGAAATGAGTGGAGGGGATTAAATTATTTTTTTCCAAAACAATCCTGGCATTTTAAATTTGCTTTCCCTTTACCCTTCCCTTTCCCAAAAGAACTTTAAGGAAACCACAAACCCCCGAAGAACACGAAAGAATATGAGGGTTTAAAGGATTTTATCTTTGGGAAAATTTACCCCGTGACCCCTGAACTTAATTAACCCGTAGCCAGTTATGTTATTCTCCTGTTGGTTTTTCTCATCTCCTGTGTGCTGTATGACTGCCGGGGGAAAAGGGCCAAATAAGGATAAACCCCCAGAGACGGGACCCAAAAGAACAGGCCCCAAATTTGCTTTGGGGGAAAGCCGCAAAGGCCCTTGGGGAAAGGGCCCCCCCCAGCACAGGAACCGAAATATTTAAAAAAAAAATAACATTTGTCTGAAAAGATTTTTAAACGAACACAAAATTTTTGGGGAAGGAAGCTGGGTTTAAACCAAGATTACTGCCGGAAAAGGGAAGGCTTTTGGAAATGATCAGGTTATTGATTTTTCGATTTAAAATCACCCTCGGGCCTTTAGCATTTCAAAACTTCCTTGGGCAAAAATAAAAAGTTTTTGAAGAATGGGGATTTTTGGAAGGGAGCGGGAAAAATAAAAAACTGATTGTAGGGACTTTAAGGATAGTTTTGTATTATATGCAATCACTTCATTTTTTATTTCAGAATGTATTGTAACCCCTTTCTGACGAACGATCATAATAATATGGCTCTAAATTTTTCTCCTCGCATTCTGAAACTTTTTATTTTTCCACCTACATAGACGTGTGGGGGCTTTTATTTTGCGGGACAAGATGTACTTTCTAATGGTGTTATTCATATTACCATAGAATAAACTAAGGAATGGCAAAAAATTCTAAGTGGGGCAAAATGTGAAAAAAAAAACGTATTTGCGCCATGTTTAAAGGAGGTTTTCATTGCGTTAATTTTTCTGTAAAAATGATGCATTATCTGTATTATACAGGTTGATATGCATCCGCCTATACCAAACATGTATGGTTTCCGTTATGTTTTCGGTACAGTAAAAAAAATTTGGCTCATTTTTGACACTTCATTATGAATTATTTTAAAAGCAGGGCCTTCTCCAAGCTAATATGATAATTGCGCCATTTTGGAGACTCTTTTGTAGTTATGGTGTTCACTGTTCAGTATAAGCTATATGTTATCTGTATTATTCAGGTCGGTAAAAATACAGCGATACCAAATTTGTAGTTTTTGTTATGCATCGGTATGTTTTCTATTTTTTTCATTTGTGCTGTAATGCTATTTTTTGCAATCAAGAATATTTTGTTGTTCAATCTATGGACTTGAGTGAGGGCTCATTGTTTGATAACTACAGTGTAGTTTTTATTGGTGCTATTTTGGGATACTTGCAACTTTTTGGTCACTTTTTATTTTTGGGCAGGCAAATTGACCAGAAAAACTTAATTTTGAAGTATTTTTTTTTCTTCTACAGTGCTTACCGTATGAAATAATTGATGTTATATTTTAATAGATCGGACTTTTGCAGATGTGGCACTACCAATTATATCTATCTTGCTTTTTATTTATACAATCGCAAAAGGGGGCTGTTTTGAGCCTTTGATATGTTTTAAACTTTTTTTTCATTTTGCACATAAATAGTAAGTCCCCCTAGAGACAAAGGGGGAACATGTGATTGCTATATTGCTTGTGCTATATACTGCGGTACTAGCGGACGCATTATACAGTGATTCCACTAATTTTCTTGCTTATAGTCAGGTGTAATAGGTATACTTACAGTGCATCAAGTGAGGTCTTAAATAATTTTGTATTATATGCAGTCACTTTATAAATTTTTAAATTTCAGAATCAATTATGTTTTACAGATGGCTTATTTTTAACACGTCATTACTGTTAATTTAAATAGTAGAGTCATCTCAAAACTAATACTGTAGAGAAATAGTGAGAGGAACAGATGGAGTGCATCGTTTACGTAATGAAGACTCTGTTGGGGTTACTAGGCTATGGACCTCCATGAATGACATCTTTTAACATGATTTTGTGTTAGGGTATGTGCAGACGGTAAAATGTATTGCGTCAAATGCATCAAAAAAGGTACCACAAAGTGTGCTAACTTACCATTTTATGCAGGCCCAGATTGGCCCATAGGACCGTAGGGAAAATCCCAGATGGGCCCCTGGACATAGTGGGATCCTTTAAGGGAGAAAGGCAGAGAAAAAGTGGCAGAAAGCAAGAAGAGTGAAGAGTCATATGCAGTATATGCATTATTTTATGCATTATTTTTTGTAGCTATAGGTTGGGCCTCAAGAATTAACTCCACTGGTGGGCCCCAAGAACTAACTTCTTTGGTAGGCCCCAAGAATCAGATTTACTGGTGGACTCCAGAGACTCCAGTCTGACACTGAATTTATAGTGTTCCCAGTGTGTAATTTCTTCAGGTCCAATGCCTCACCCAAAGCACCGCCGGACCAGAAGTGCTGCTGAATAGGTTACGGTTAATTTCTTGGCAAAGAATCAAGTTTCACATAAAAGCCGAGGCACAACATTACCTATGGGTGTGGCCAGAAGAAAAAATATGTAAACAGTTAAAGTAAATGGTATATAATTATAATGCTAATTTATATATTTATACATGACTCCCTCCGGTCAAGATATCCTGAGCTTTCAAATTTCCCACACAGTAAGACAGTAATGATGGTTTGCGACTTCTTCTCGCAGCTTGATTGTAGAAATCTTGGGTTTTACCAGAGTAATAATAATGATTTTTATATATATATATATATATATATATATATATATATATATATATATATATAATATATAGATATAATGATGATCATTATTATTTAGAATACAACATGGTACTAATAGTGAATTTAGTTCTTGATGTCTATCTGCAACTAAAATATTTCAGTACTGTAGAGATGAGGATTTCTGATATTGGTTTAGCTCACAATGCAACGTGAGGGCCTTTCGCACGACCCCATTATTAACCAAATGAATGTCTAACTATTGACCTGTGTGATAAGAGCCTGTGATCAGCTGACAAATGTGTAAACTAGGGTAAACAGAATTTTTGATGGTAACGCATCTCTCTATGTAAACTGGGATGTGCTGCCAACAGTGATGGAAGGGAACAATGATTGTGAGTTATAGCAGTCCAACAATTGACAACTCATCAGTATGAATGCTCCTTTTAACGAGCAGTGATTGACTAGCTTTTATTTGTCCATAAAAATCGACTCATAGAGTTTGATATTACTATGACAGCCTAGACATGTCATGCTTATCAGGCAAATCAATGAAGATAAGAAAAGGTCTTGAACTGTAAAACAAAAAAATAGAGTATGTAATATTTTTATGGAATTATTGAAATTCTACTTGGATGGTGATGGATATCGGACAAAATTTCAATGAAAAGAATATAAAATGCATGCCCTGTAAGAAGATGTATTGGATATTCTGTTGTGCATGAAGTTAGCTATTGTGATAATGAATTAATCAAACGATGACATGTAACGCAGGAGTGGATTCGCTAGGCCAACGCAAGCGATGATAGCTAAGCCACGCCAGGGAACGGAGTCTAAGTAGCCCCCGGTTTTCACCAGAGCCCGCCGCAAAGCGGGATGGACTTGCTGCGGCGTGAGGCTACCAGGTCGTTACCCCTGACGTGACTTGCTTGCGATGGCGGCCGGGGTATAGCGTGGTACACAGACGTAATCCAGAGGCGTAGTCGGGGACAGGCAGAAGGTCAGGGCAGGCAGCAGAGGTTCGTGGTCAGAAACAGGCAGACGGTCAGGGCAGGCGGCAAACAGGCAAGGTCAGGAAACGTAAGCAGGCGGATTGGTACACGGACGATCAAGACGGAACTCCAATACACTTTAACTCTCGAAAAACACACCAACGGACTGGCAGGAAGTGCTGGGGGCGGATACCTTAAATAGAACCAGCGCCCGACAATAGACCAATTATCGGGATGCTGGCCCTTTAAATTTAGAGAAGCCGGCGCGCGCGCACCTAAAGCAGCGGCCACGCGCACGGCGGCCGGGAGCGGCGTTCATAGGAGCGCGGACGGGTAAGGGACGCGGCGCCGGGACAGCAGATGGATGGTCGCCGCGCCGGACCCCCTTCGAGCAGGGTGACGGTCGTGGGGGGCAGCGGAGCCCGCGACCCCCGTGACAGTACCCCCCCTTAGGTCTCCCCCTCTTTTTTTGAAACCTAGAGAGGAGGTCAGGAGACAGGTTGGCCTCCGGTTCCCACGACCGCTCCTCCGGCCCGAACCCCTTCCAGTCAATGAGAAAGAAACGCTTCCCCCTCACTGTGTTCTGTGCCAGCACCTCCTTGACCGCAAAAATGTTATCAGAGTTGGCCACAGGAGAAGGTGAGACAGCCCCCCGGGAGAAGCGATTCAGTACCACACGCTTGAGGAGAGAGACATGGAAGGCGTTCGGGATGCGCAGGGTAGGAGGCAAGCGGAGCTTGTAGGACACCGGGTTAAGTCGTTGCAGTACCTCAAACGGGCCCACGTATTTAGGGCCTAACTTGTATTTAGGCACCTTAAAGCAAATATATTTGGTGGCCAACCAAACCCTATCGCCCGGCTCAAATAGGGGCGGGGCCTACGGTACCTCTAAGCCTGGGCTTTGTTGCGAGCAGAAGCCCGTAGCAGGGCCCGTCGCGTGAGCTGCCAGAGAGCCTTGATGTCCCTTACTTGGGCATCCACAGCCAGGACATGACACGAGGTGGCCAGGGGGAGAGGCGGGCGGGGATGTAACCCAAACATGACAAAAAAGGGGGAGGCTCCAGCGGATCCCGAATCTAAAGAGTTATAAGAAAACTCTGCCCAGGGAAGAAGATCAGACCAGTTATCTTGATGGGCGGACACAAAATGCCTCAGGTAGGTGCCCAACACCTGGTTAACCCTCTCAACCTGCCCATTAGTCTGGGGGTGGTATGCGGAAGAGAAGTCTAGCTGAACCTGCAATTGACCACACAAAGCCCGCCAAAATTTAGCAATAAACTGGACTCCCCTGTCAGAGACAATATGTAAAGGGAGACCGTGCAGACGGAAAATGTGACTGAAAAAATGTTGGGCCAGCTGGGGGGCAGAGGGTAACCCAGGCAGTGGGATAAAGTGGGCCATCTTGGAAAACGGTCGGTCACAACCCAGATGACCGTGTTTCCAGATGAGGGCGGGAGATCGGTAACGAAGTCCATGGCTACATGGGTCCAGGGTTTTTCCGGCACAGGGAGAGGCTGAAGAAGGCCCGCGGGTTTGAGGCGAGGAACCTTATTACGGGCACAGGAGGTGCAGGTTAGAACAAAGTCCCTGACATCCTGAGCAAGAGTAGGCCACCAGTAATAACGGGTGACCAATTGAAACGACCTATGGACTCCTGGGTGCCCAACCGTACGAGAAGAGTGTCCCCACTTCAAGATTCTAGGGTGCAAGGCAGGCCGCACATATGTCTTCCCGGGAGGTAGGTGTTGGAGGTCCACGGGGGCAGCCGTGACGAGTCGTTCTGGGGGGACAATGTGCTGGGGAGGAGGCTCAAGACCCACCGTATCCGAAGAACGAGATAGAGCATCAGCTCTGATGT
>JAODAL010073049.1:0-14873 GCA_025379985.1 Phyllomedusa bahiana | reverse complement strand
AGGGGCCAATGCCCATCTCATCATCAAACAGTGACTTCCTCGTCCAAACTTCTGCTCCTGGGCTGGGGATTAAAAGCAACGGATGCAGGCGTTGCCGACGCCCGGATTTTTCCCGTTGACGGGCTTCCTTCTCCTCCCTGAGGCTAGAATTGGCTCGGCGAAAAATTGTGTTTTTGGCAAAGCAAACAAACGTTGCTAGAAAATTTTTAGCAGAATTGTCGTACAATTTGGGCTATTTTAAAAAAAAATAGGGCCCACCAAGTGCAATACGCTTTTAAAAAGTTATAGAAAAAGGTTTTTTGCACCAATGAAATACCCCAACTTTAAACACAAAATTTCTGTACCAATTTTTAAAGTAGAAGGGGCTTTTTGAAAAAAACGGGGGCAACCAAAGTGCAAACAGCTATTTAAAAGTTTCGATAAAAAAGGGGGGTTTGCCCAAAAAATAAACAGCAGTTAACACAAAATTTCTGTATTCAAATTAAGTAAAGGGGGCTCTTTGAAAAAAATGGGTGCCAAAAAAAAAGGTATTTTTTCACTCGGGTGGAGGGGGTGGGCCAAAAATGGTAAAAAAAAAAAGCCATTTAAATGAGAGTCGGGGGCCCCTTTTAAACACTCTCCTTAAAAAGCCTCCCTGCCGTCTGTGTTCCCACCCCCCCTCCCCCCCCCCCACGCACTTACCCACCAAGGTAAAAAAAACCCTTTTTAAAATTGCGGATATAAAGGGGGGTTTTTTTGCCTCTATAAAATAACACCTGAAATTTTAACTAGCAAATTTTCTGTATCCTAAAAATAAGAAACAAGGGGGGTTTTTGGGAACAAAAATGGCTGCCCCAAAAGTGAAAAACACCCTACTGAAATTTATACCCCCGAGTAAAACCCAAAAAAAGGGGGGAAAAACTTTTTTGCTCAGTAAAAGGGGCCCCCCCCCCCGGTTAGGTTTTTGGGGAAAACGAGGGGGTTTACGGGTAAATTTAAAAAATAAAAATGGTACCAAAAAAATTTTCCTTAGGCATTTAATGTCCCCCATAGGCAATTATAGGCAGATATATGGCCCTATTTTCCCGGGTATGGGCCCGGGTATATGTCCCAAAAGGAAACATATAGGCCCCATACTTTTAATAGCGTTATGGGCCCCCCATAACAGTTTATAGGCGGGTTTAATAGGGCCCCAAAAACCCCGGGAAATTTGGGGCCGGGGTATATGCCCCATAGGCGGGTTTAATAGGCAGGTTTAAGGCCCCCATGGGCAGGTATGGGGCCGCGGGTGGGGCGGTTTTGGGCGGCTGTAGTCGGGGTTGGGCCAGGTATAGGGGGTGTAGGCGGTTTATACCCAAGGTTTTTGGGCCGCTGTAGGCGGGTTTAAAAAGGCAAGCTTAGGCAGGTTTTGGGCCGGCTGAAGGCGGGTATAGGAAACGTAGGCAATTTATGGGGCAGGTAAAAGGGCAGTATAGGGGGGGGGCCGTTTGTAGGCAAAAAGGGCAGCTTAGCAGGTATGGGGCCCGGCTGTAGGGCAGGTATGGGGCCCAGGTATGGGCCAGCTGAGGCAGGATGGGGCAGGTTTTTGGGGCCGGCTTTTGGCAGGTTATGGGCAGCGAAACCCGGGTATGGGCCGGCTGGGGCCCAGGTATGGGCGTTTGTAGGCATAAGGGCTGGCTTTTAGGCAGGTATAGGGACGGTGTAGGCGGGTAAGGCACGGGTAGCAGGTATAGGCAGATGTGGGCAGCTATAGGGCCCCTGTGGGCAGGATAGGCACTGTAACAGGTATGGGCGGTATAGGCGGGTTTGGGGCCCGGGCTGTAGGCAGGAAACGGGCAGTTTGTAGGCAGGTTTTAGGGGGGTTTTGTAGGAAAGGTATAGGCAGCTGTGGGGCAGGTAAGGGCCGGCTGTGGGGCAGGTATAGGCAGCTGTAGGGGGTTATAGGTAGCTTTTGGCGGGTTTTGGGCAGGTAAAAAGGGCCCGGGTTTTGTGGGCAGGTTTTCAAAATAGGCAGAAAGGGGCACTATAGGGGGTATAGGGCATTATGGGCCCGGCTGGGGGAGGTATAGGCACCCTGTAGGCGGGTATAGAGCGGGTAGGGGGCAGGCTGGGGCGGGTTTTAAAACCAGGTTGGGCAGTTTGGGGGAAGGAAAGGGGGCGGGTTATGGGGCCCGGCGGGGGGGCGGGGTTTGGGCAGCGTAGGCGGTTTGGGCGGGCCTTGGGCAGTTTAAAAAAAAAAAAAAAAATCACTTACCGGGCCCCCCGTTTGCTCCGTCCCCGGGCCCGCGCCCCTCGGTTTTCCCCGGCCCACAGGCGGGGGGCGTCATCAGGCCCCCCCCCCCCCCCCGCGCACGACACGGGGTTGACAAGCACGCTCCCGTGCCGGAAAACCCCGGGGATGGCCCGGGGATTTGCGGCCGCCCGGAGACCACTGGGGGGCGGGAGCCTCCGGAGGTCACCTATATGCGCTTCAAAAGGTTTTTTTGAACAAAAATGGGCTGCGAAAAAAGTGAAAAACACCTTTTTAAAATTTTGAGACGGATAAAAAAAAGGTGGGTTTTGCCCCAATAAAATTTACACCTCCCAATTACTAGCAAATTCTTTTTTCCTAAATAAGTACAAGGGGGGGGTTTGAACAAAAATGGGTGCGCCAAAGTAAAAAAAAACCTTTTTAAAAAATTGAACGGATAATAAAAGGGGGGTTTTGCACCTATGAAATTTTCCTGCAATTAATAGCAAATTTCTGTATCCTTTTAAAAGTACAAGATGGGTTTTAAACAAAAGGGCTGCGCCAAATGAAAAAAAAACCTTTTGAAAATTGAGAGGGTTTAAAAAAAGGGGGGGTTTTTTGCCCCCAAAATGAAATACAACAGCAGTTAAAAAAATTTTCTGTATCCTAATGTAAGTAAAAGGGGGGCCCTTTTAACAAAAAGGGGTTGCACAGCACACCCGGGTGCGTGTGTTTGGCCAAAAAAATTTGGAAAAAAAAAAAACCCATTTCAATGCAGGTTCAAAGCAGATCGGGGCCTGCACAAAAACACTCCCCTTTAAAAAACCCTGCCTGCCTGCCTGTCTGTGTTCGCCCGCACCCCCCCCCCCCCCCCCCCCCACCCCGCAGCTAGACAGCGATAGATGCTTCTTTCAAAAGTCTCTGGCTATCTGTCTAACTAACTAAGAGCTGTAATTCTCTAATCTACCTATGTTGTATTGTTCATAGCAATAAGCATAGTTGTCTGTGTGAATAAAGAGAACTGTGTCTCTGAGCTGAGCTGTATTGAGGAGAGATCTTGCACACGTCCTGCTCTAATGAGAGACACTGAAACACGATGAAAACAAGAAACGCTGTTCTAAGCAAAACGAGGTCATGTAAATTTTTCCAGCCAATGCCCAACCTACACATCACAGTCATGACGTCGCACAACCCAGCTCACCCTGCTCTATGCTTAAGCGATTTGCTGGCCGCCAAAATAACAGGAAGCGCTGAAAATGGCGTGATAGTAATAGATTATGCACAGATTCTCACCTAAATTATTGCGTGATCGGAAATTTCTGATCAACCTAAAAACCGTGCAGATTTCAACTGTGTCGATTTATAATCGCTCATCCCTATACGGGATAAATGTTATATTTTAATAGAATGGACTTTTTTGGACGCGACGATACCAAATATGTGTAACTTTTTTATCAAGTAAATATATGTGCAGCACGCACAGGTAAGTTATTGGGTTTCTTGGTGCTAGTTGATGGGAGTGATAGCCCCACGCTCATATTTCCTAGCGGCTGAGGCCGCATTTCAACATATCTCTTTTTTGACTACTGTGACGGTTGAAAAAGGTCTTTGATGACCGAAACATAAATTTTTGTCACACAAATATATATTTTCCTGTATGGAGCACTACTGATGTAAATAAAACCACTACATTTAAGCATCCAATAACTGAGTGATAACCTTTGAGATTTGTGTAACTTTTTTATTATTTTGTTTTTTTATTTGTAAAATGGCGAAAGGGGGGTGATTTGAACTTTTAATACTTTTTTATTTTTTTACACTTTAAAACTTTTTTTTACTTTATTTTACTTTAACTTTGAGACCCCTAGGGTGCTCCACAACTAGGGGTCGTGATCATTTCTACAGCCTAATGCATTGTGTATACAATGCATTAGGGTGTTCAAAGATGGTGGTTTCCCCTTTGCTGCCTGGGGCCGGAAGTGGGGCAATCGACAACATGTCAACAATGGAAGGCTTCCAGCTGGAAGGCTTCCAGCTACCATGGTCAGCCATCGGAACCCTGCGATTTTGCCGCGGGTGTCCCGATCGCAGTGAGAAATGGTTTTAAACAGCATGGAGGGCCTCGGTGTCCCCCTGCGCTGTAACCACCTGGTGTTAGCTGCAGTTAGCCGCTAACACCTGGCGGCTGTGTAGTGGGGTCACAGTGCGATCCCGCTTCAAAGCCGCTTACCAGCATCAGGACGTATGGATACGTCCTATGTCAGTACGGAGCGGAACGGAGTCATACATTTATTTTCAGTGAGATACTACGGGATAGCATCTCTTAGAAAACCTTCAAACATTTTACCTACAAAAGAGGTTAAACTTACTGGCCTATAGTTTCCAGGATCACTTTTTAACAGTTTTTTTCCTGTTTGTAATAATTTTATTTTCATAAGGTATGTACCTCTCAGATTGGGTGCATAAGATCTCCAAATTATTATCTTTTATTTTTAAACACCTTGTCCCAGTCAATGCGGTTTATGGCCTCTCTAAGCAGATTAAAATTAGCCTTCCTGAAATTCAGTATTTTTATGGCTCTTCAACAAGATACTCTATTGAAGAATAAATGGAAATTTATTAAAATTGTGGTCACATTTTCCCAGGTGCCCTGAACCTTTGTTACTCTGTCAGGTTTATTAGTCAATATTAGGTCCAGAAGGGCCTTTTACTCTAGTCGGCTCCTGCATCAATTGGGAAAGGTAATTATCTTTAGTTATTGACAAAAAACCTGTTTCCTTTATGAGAAGGTTTCAGTTGCCCAATTTATGTCTGGGTAGTTGAAGTCATCCATAATAACAACCTCATTACGATTAGTTGCCTAATCTATTTGTTTGAGGAGTACATCTTCCATGGTTTCTGTTACATTTGGGGGCCTATAGCAGACACCTAGTAGAATTTTACTATTGTTATTACCCCCATGTTTATCTACCCATAATGATTCCACATGTTCATTTCCTGTATCTATATCTTTCCGCAGTGTTGGCTTCAGACAGGCTTTTATATAAAGACATATACCTTGACCCTTCCAATTTTTATGATGTCTTCTAAATAAACCGTAACCCTGTGAGTTAACTGCCCAGTAAGAGGTCTCATCCAGCCATGTCTCAGTTATCCTCACAATGTCATATTTTTCTAAAGCAATAAAAAATTGTCATGGTTCACCCCATGGTCTCTGTCATGGACCATTGGCGTGCCCATGCCTGCCTTGTCTCCGCTGTGGCTCCCGGTACAGGGGTTGCGGAGGCCAGTGTCCTTGTTGTTAGTTACTCATCTGTCCCGTGCTCCTGTATGTCTGCTATCCTGCCTCTGGCTCCCTGGCGTTGCATGCGTGCACGTGTGTCCCATAGGGGCATGTGCAGCATTGCTCTGATATTTAAAGGGACAGTGTTCCAATTACCTGGTCCGTGACCTGTGATCCCTGACTACTTAAGCAATTTCTTGCATTTGCTCCAGCGTCAGTTTGTTGGTGTTCATCTTAGAAGCCTGACCCCTGTTTGCTGAGTTCTTGCTGTGTTAACCCTTGAGATATCTGTGTACCTGTGTTAACCCTGTGCTATCCAGCGTATCTCCTCATGCCGTTCCTGACGTTGTACCAGTCTGCTACTACCTGCTGTTATCTACTGCTGTATTAAGCCCGCTGCCTGCCTGCATTACCTATCTACAATTATAAGCTGCTATGACCTGTCACCGCTACCACTGTCTGGTGTTCTGTCCCGCACTTCGGCTACCACCGCGAGTTATTCCATCTATGCTTGCAGTGGCCCAGAGGATTCGCAATACCTAGCGTTTCTAACCTTTGTGTTAGAAAACATGACTAATTATAATTCATTTATTTTGTTGGTGAGACTCCTGTCATTGGTCAGCATGCAATTTAGAGGTTTTTTGGTTTTCATCATTTTAACCCTGTCCTTATTAACTGTTACTGCAACCCCCTCCCTCCACTCCACCTTTTGATTTGTAACTAATTTCCAACTATCTGTCTCCATTGTCTTACATGTTTTATGTGTAGTTGTCCCCTCTCACCAGTCCCTACTCCAACTTCCTGGCCATTTTGTCCCCCAATACAGCTGCACCCTCCCTATTTAGTTGCAGCCTGTCCCTAGCATAGATATAAACCAAAACAAAAGGATGACTCAAAAAGACTATATAAAAATGTAAAAAATCCAAAATAAAATTTATTATAACAAATACGTTTCACAAAAACAAGCCTCTTGAGAAAGCTAGGTGGTGAAACGTATGTCGAGGCGGTCTGAGGCAGGTCGCATGTCTCTTATTCCTGGGTAATATGACTTTATATTTGTAATCATACTTTTATTATTTGGTATTATTACCCCCAGTGCATCTGGTGTATATTTATGTCACTTGATATATTACTATTGTAATTTATACTATGATGCATTGTGGTTCATTTATTTTTCTTGTTGTCCCAGTGTTTTAAGTGTCATACTGTCCTGCTTTTTTGTACTATGTATAATTTTTAACTGTTTTTTTTTTAGCTGTGATTAAAAATATTGTGTCAGTTTTGTGAAACATATTTGTTATAATAAAGTTTATTATGGATTTTTGACATTTTTATATAGTGTTTTTGAGTCATCATTTTGTTTTGGTTTATATCAGGTATATTTATGGTGACAGTTGTTTATTTGACCTGCTTCTGACATACACTCACCGGCCACTTTATTAGGTACACCTGTCCAACTGCTCGTTAACACTTAATTTCTAATCAGCCAATCACATGGCGGCAACTCAGTGCATTTAGGCATGTAGACATGGTCAAGACAATCTCCTGCAGTTCAAACCGAGCATCAGTATGGGGAAGAAAGGTGATTTGAGTGCCTTTGAACGTGGCATGGTTGTTGGTGCCAGAAGCGCTGGTCTGAGTATTTCAGAAACTGCTGATCTCCTGGGATTTTCACGCACAACCATCTCTAGGGTTTACAGAGAATGGTCCGAAAAAGAAAAAACATCCAGTGAGCGTCAGTCCTGTGGGCGGAAATGCCTTGTTGATGCCAGAGGTCAAAGGAGAATGGGCAGACTGGTTCGAGCTGATAGAAAGGCAACAGTGACTCAAATAGCCACCCGTTACAACCAAGGTAGGCAGAAGAGCATCTCTGAACGCACAGTACGGCGAACTTTGAGGCAGATGGGCTACAGCAGCAGAAGACCACACCGGGTGCCACTCCTTTCAGCTAAGAACAGGAAACTGAGGCTCCAATTTGCCCAAGCTCATCGAAATTGGACAGTAGAAGATTGGAAAAACGTTGCCTGGTCTGATGAGTCTCGATTTTTGCTGCGACATTCGGATGATAGGGTCAGAATTTGGCGTCAACAACATGAAAGCATGGATCCATCCTTCCTTGTATCAACGGTTCAGGCTGTGGTGGTGGTGTCATGGTGTGGGGAATATTTTCTTGGCACTCTTTGGGCCCCTTGGTACCAATTGAGCATCGTTGCAACACCTTGTTGAATCTATGCCACAAGAATTGAGGCAGTTCTGAAGGCAAAAGGGGGTCCAACCCGTTACTAGCATGGTGTACCTAATAAAGTGGCCGGTGAGTGTATGTCCCTAGCATAGAGTCTGTAGCCAAGACAGAAGTCAGCTCAATTCTCCAAAAACCCATATCCCTACCAATTTTTGAACCACTTATCCATCTCTCTTATTTACCACTGCCTCTCTGGTGTGGCCCGTGGTACAGGTAGTATTTCTGAAAATACTGCCTTGGAGGTCCTTGCCTTGAGTTTTTGGCCTGTCCCTGAAATCATTTTTAAGGACACTCTACTTCATACATGCCAACTCTCCCGTTTTTGGCGGGGGAGTCCCGCTATTTGGGGTCCCCTCCCGCCCTCCCGGGGTGTTGGTATTCCTCCCGCCGCCTACTGGCGGCGGGGGTTCTTTAAATGGCCGCGGCGACAGAGTAGCGCTAGTGCGCTACTCTGGCGCCGTCGGGCTGCTCCTACAGGTGGGTGAAGCGGCCGCAGCGCCCGCTTCACCCGCCCGCAATCTCGCTGTGCAGGGTGGAGGCAGGAGGGCTCGGGGCTCTCCTCCCTCCTCCCCCTGTGTGTCCGGGGCCGGTGTATGCGCCGCACATACAGGTCAGCGGCGCAGGGGAAGTGACGCCCGCAGCAGGGGAGTGACGCGCGGCTGCTCTCACTTCCCCCTGCGCCGCTGAGGAGATCGTCCGGAGCGGCCGTGCTGCAGGAGCCTGGTGAGGTAAGTGGATTTTATTATTTTATTTTTATTAGCTATATGGGGGGCTCTGCCTGGCAACAATGGGGGCACTACCTGGCAACAAGGGGACATCTACCTGGCAACAGAGGGGACATCTACCTGGAAACAGAGGGGACATCTACCTGGCAACAGAGGGGACATCTACCTGGCAACAGAGGGGGCACTACCTGGCAACAGAGGGGGCATCTACCTGGCAACAGAGGGTCCATCTACCTGGCAACAATGGGGGCACTACCTGGCAAACAATGGGGCACTACCTGGCAAACAATGGGGGCACCTACCTGGCTAACAAAGGGGGCACCTACCTGGCTAACAAAGGGGGCACTACCTGGCAACAGAGGGGACATCTACTGGGCTACAAGGGGGCATCTACCTGCCTGTAAGGGGCCCTACCGGATTATGGGGGGCTACTACCTGGCTTAAGGGCATCTACCTGGCTTTCTTCCAAAACCGTTATGCAGTTAGGTGGAGTGGGTGTGGCTTTTTGAAGGGGCGTGGCATAATGACAAGATGGGCGTGTCCATGCAAATTTTTTCATTTAATCTCCTGCTTTTTCATTTTCAAAAGTTGGCAACTATGCTCTACTTACCTCTAACTTTGTCATTGGTGCCAATGTGCACCATGACAGCTGGATTCTCACCACCACCACTCAGTAATCTGTCAATCCAATCCACAATATGTCGAACTTGGGCCCCAGATAAACAACATACTGTTCAATGATCCTGGTCTTTGTGACAGATTGTCCTGTCTGTTCCCCTCATAATCTAGTCCCCAACTACCAGCACCTGTCTAGCTTTCCCTGAGCTACTATTCCGCATCTTACTGGAGCAGGGGTAGCGTCTTGCTGCAGCAGTGCGCTTTCTGAACTGATATCTCCATGATCTGCCAATCTTGCAAATTTATTGGGGTGTGCCTGATCAAGACTAGAATCCCTGAGACTTTTCCCTCTACCCTTATTTCTGACTGTCATCCAGCTAGATGCCTCATTTCCCTGCACCTCCATGTTGCCATCCTCCACAGCATCTACCCCAGCGAGTGCTTGCTCAGTGAGTAGCAGACTCATTTCCAAGTTGGCAATGGATCTCAGTGTTGCCACTTACTCATTTAGATCCTGGATCCAGGCCTCTAAATGAGCACACATCTCGCACAGTAGTATGCATCTGTTCAAGATTTGCATACATTGCACAGGATGTGCATTGGACGGTATTGTCAATCATGGAACTCATGGGGAAAGAGAGAGATACAGATTTAAATGGAAAAATCAGTACAATACTCTGCCTTTTAAGCTCCCCAAATCTAAAGTCCCACACATAAGCCAAAAAATGCACACAAAGGGCAACATGTATGATCGTGATTTTCGCTTGTTTTCAGGCATTTACTGCGCCTCACCGTGCCGACTCTGCTGTCGGACGCAGGAATGCGCTGTTAGGCGCAACCTTCGCCACTTTCGTATGCGCCTTACATGAAGGGGCGTGCAGTGGGCGCGCTGTGGGCGTTGTGGGGCGGGACGCACCAGATTTGAATACTCCGACGCATGTATGAATGCCAGTACAGCTCCGACAGGCAGACTTAGTTCAATGTGGTCTACCTGTGCCGGAGGAGGCGCAGTGAAGCTAGAACTTATTGTAATGGGGCAATACAATACAGTTAAAACAGTACAATAATAAAATAGAGTTGTCTTTAAAATTAATTAATGAATAAAGATAAATATCAAAGTTGTATAAAATCGATTTCAATGTATTGAAAAAGTTGATCATTTAAAATTAAAGGAAATATATATAAGATCTCAAAAGAAAGAAATATCAGCTATAAAAGGTCTTAAAAATACGGAGAAAATTAAACTAATTTTACATTAAATAAACCAATGATGATGTTGTACTGATGTTAATTTTTTTCTTTTTTTTTTAATAGCAAAAATGTAAGATGTATTTTTGCTTCTTTTACCTTGTATTCGATTTAGTATATACAGCAGGAGCCAGCACAGCACAGGTCTTGCTGGGATCTGTGGTCCTCCAAGCAGGATTTCTATGTTCCCAGGGCTTAGTTTTTATGGACGTATTTACGTCCGCAAATACATCACCAAATCAGGCTAAAATAATGAACAATTAGCTTAGAATTGATACCAATGGAAAATCCGAATGTATTTGCGGACCTAAATCTGTCCGTATTTACGCCCGCAAATACATCCGGATTTTCCATTGGTATCAATTCTAAGCTAATTGGACATTATTTTAGGCTGAGTTGGTGATGTATTTGCGGACGTAAATACGATCCGAACTAAGCCCTGGGAACATAGAAATCCTGCTTGGAGGACCACAGGTCCCAGCAAGACCTGTGCTGTGCTGTCTCTTTATGTATATACTAAATAGAATAAAAGGTGAAAGAAGCAAAAATACATTTTTGCTATTCACTGACATGCTTAATGATTTTTCGCTGATTTCCAGCCTGTCTCTAAACCTAATACATGTTAAGCGCATTCCTTATGCAGAACCTGCACCATCTCTAAAGGAAGTGTCACAGTCCATGCCACAGTCCCCAGTCCGAACCGCGGACGTACCCGTTCCTCCGTTCTGGCCCCCCTTTACCTGTGTGTACTCACCTGCCCTCATTCCTGCTCTGGTCCTTGCTACTGCCAGCGTCCCGCATGCGTTGTCCCTAGTGAGCGCGTGTGTCAGCTCATAAAGAGCTGACAGTACCTAATTTGCATGGCTAGACCCTTACTACTGGGATTAAGGAACTTCCCCTGTCCTCGTCATTTTTAGTACCCACATGATCCTAACCTACGGCTATTCACTATGAACAGCCAGGGTAATGCCTGTATCACCCGGCCAAGTCCACCCGCCATAGCGGTGAGCTCTGTCTATACGGGGACCTATAGACCATGCCTGCATGGTCCTGTGCACCCAGAGATCCCCATACATTACAGGAGAGAAATGCATGTAAGAACAGTAAAGAGACTGAGTAATGCCCAATCCCACATAGAGATTGTCACGTGAGAGAGCATAAGAGTTCCGCAGCCTTTATTACAGCCAGAGGGTGAGAGTGCAGACAATGAGAACACACACAGGCTAGTGTGCCCCGCCATTTGTTTAGCCAGGTAGTGACCCAGAGCAAGTCAGAGAAATCCCCCAAAGTTAGCACAGGTATGCCCCAATCTAGCAAAGCCAGGTAATGCCCCCATTGTTGCCAGTAGTTCCCCATTGTGTTGCCAGTAGAGTCCCCATGGTTGCCAGGTAGATGCCCCATTTTTAGCCAGGTATGCCCCCACTGTTACCCCAGTAGATGTCCCCTTGTTGCCAGGTAGTCCCCATCTTTTGCCAGGTAGTGCCCCACTGTTACCAGGTAGTCCCCCCAAACTGTTAAGCCAGGTATGCCCCCTTTTTGCCAGGATGCCCCTCTGTTAGCCATAGTCCCATCTTTTACCATAGTGCCCCCATCTGTTAGCCAGGTAGTGCCCCTCGTTGCCAGGTATGCCCCCCTGTGCCAGGAGGCCCCCTTTGTTGCCAGTAGTGCCCCCTTTTTTTTCCAGTAGGGGGCCCCTTTTTGTTGCCAGTAGAGCCCCCAAAAAAGCTAATAAAAATAAAATAATAAAATCCACTTCCCTTTTACCAGGCTCCTCAGCGCGGCCAGCCCTCCCATCTTTTTTCACGCGCAGGGGGAATGAGACAGCCGCGCCCCACTCCCCTGCACCGCGCGTCATTTCCCCCCCGCCCTCTGACCTTTTATTTCGGCGCACACACCGGCGCCGACATACAGGGAAGGAGGGAGCGATCCCTCCCCCTGCACAGTGAACCGCGGGCGGGTGAGCGCCGCTGCGGCCGCTTCCCCCCGTAGGACGGGTCCCGGCGCCGCAAAAGGGGTTTTCGCACCAGCGCTACTCTGCGCCGCGGTAATTTAAAGGACCCCCGCCCCCTTAAAGGGGGCGGGAGGAATGCCAACCCCCCCGGAGGGGGGAGGGGACCCCAAATACGGACCCCCCCCCAAAAACGGAGAGTTGCATGAATGATTTAAGGAACTTCCTGCCTGTGCTCTGGTTCAGTTTGTTGATGTTCCCACATTGATCCTAACCTCGGCTATCACTATGAGCAGCCAGCTCAGGGGTAATGGCTTGGTACTCTCCCGTGGCCAAGTCCAACCCGCCTTGCGGTGAGCTCTGGTGTATACTGGGGGACTCTATAGACTCATGTTCACTGCATGGTCTCGTGGCGACCCAGAGGATCCACATACAATTACAGGAAGGAGAAGAATGCATGTAAAGAGACAGGTAAAGAGACTGAGTAATTGCCCAGATCCTTCACATAGAGATGTCACTGTGAGAGGAGCATAGAGAGTTCACGCAGCCTTTATTACACAGCTCAGAGGGGAGTGAGAGGCAGACAATGAGAACACACACACAGACAGCAGCTAGTACAGAATGCTCAAGCAGCCAGTTTCAGTTTCATACAGCTCAGAGCACAGTGAGCACAGAGAGTGCAGACAGCCAATCACGACCAAAGTTTAACTAAATATCAGGCAGCCAATCACAGCAAAGGGGGCATGGCATGGCCCAAACTTAGGCTGTTGATTTAGCTCTAAACACACACAGGTTAGCTCATAGTTGCTATACTACATGATTTAGCTAATACAAACCAATTGCAAAAGGGCTTATTTTTACTGTCCCTATCATTACAGATATGATCTTTGTAGAAGAAAGAAAACCCCTTTAAGTTATGAAATATGAAATGAATGTTCCAACTGATTCATTTACATTTTACAAAAATACCACATTTGTGCTCGGTTGTGTACACAACCAAACAAAACAATTTGATGTATATGTCAGCAAGAGAGTGAACTGCATCAGAAGTCTTTATTCACTCCAGAACAGTGGTATCACATTGACACTGGGCTTAATCCAGCTGACCACAAAACAAGACCTTCACCAGTATCAAACCTTTCTGACATATGGCTGTCACCTCCAAAATTCTTACATGATGATCCTCCTACCTCTTATCATTAAGAAGTATGAGTTGGTGGATCCTGGGTCTGACAAAGAAATAAGACCAAGAAACTTCACACTCTACACACCGTAACTACAAAACTGAAGCTGAAATCGCAATGCTTTAACGTTTCTCAAGATGGTCATCTCTAGTGCGTGCTATCGCTCACCTGATCCACATTGCTCACTGTTTTTCAAAGGCTGCATCTGCAGACAGTTGTGTCTGGCATATCTGTAAGAAACATCCTACAGTGGAAGATTTTATATAATGAAGGTCTTATAGTCTTATTTAGCTTATGGTGAATGTGTGGCTCATATACTGTCATGTTATTATTATGTTTCTATTTCGAGTTTGCTTTTTACTAGATTTGTCCCTCTTGATTTCCTGTAGCTAGGTTCTGATGTAATCAGCTGCTCCCTTCTTCTTTGCAGTTGGTCAGTTTGTGTCCACCATTTTAGGGCTTGTTCACACAGAATTTACACTCCGTGTTACAAGCGCTTTTAGGATCCGTCTTGGGGTCTGCTCTATCTGTCCCCAAGATGGATCTAAACAATTAGCAGTGAGATTATCACTGCTGTCTATGCCGAACACGCAACGGCGTTCACATGAGAGATTGCCGCTGTGTGTTTCAAAAGCACAGCTCGGCTCCGTCTTGAAAAGAATTGACATGCAATTCTTTTCAAGACGGAGCCGAGCTGCGCTTTTGAAACACGCAGCGGCGATCCCTCATGTGAACGCCGCTGCGCGTTCGGCATAGACAGCAGACAGACAGTGCGGACCCCAAGACGGATCCTAAAAGCACTTGTAACATGGAGTGTAAACTCCGTGTAAACAAGCCCTAAGGGTCAGTTGACTGCTCATCAGGTCTGGCAAAAGAAACATCCTTTCACCTACTGTTTACAAGAATTTTAGCTTGAAATAAGCCCTCATCTGGATTCTTCTTACATGCCTCTTCAGCTGAGTTGACACTGTCTGACAAGGTTTCTTGGTGTGAGTACTACACCAACACAGACACACTCCAAAGTTCTCTCAGGCAGCCGCACACTTATAGCGTAATTATTGAGCCAGAACACTCCATTATGGGTGGCTGATTTAGGTGAGGTAATTTATTGAAGGTGCTAATACATCTGCAAATAAAAATCATAACAACATATCCTTTTTATTACTGATCACTAAAAGATCCAACATATAGACATCGGGGACACTATCTGAGTCTTGGTATCATATTCCTAGCTGTGTTTTAAGACTAAATTCAAAAGTTCATTACAGTTTGTATAACACAATCACTGTGTGGTTTGTGGTTGTTGCAGTGGGATTTCTTTATTTAATGTTGCAGGGGAAGTATCAGAAAATAGATGACATATAATGTTGTTCATGTTCTGTTTCCCATATTTAAATTACGACAGACTTAGGGTAT
>JAODAL010073048.1:0-14873 GCA_025379985.1 Phyllomedusa bahiana | reverse complement strand
AAGTAAAATGGAATGCTTGGACTGGGGGAAAATTGTGCAAGTGGGTAAGCAACTGGTCAGTGATGGGAAAACAAAGGGTGGTGATAATGATACATACTCAGACTGGATCCATGTTACTAGTGGGGTACCATAGGGGTCAGTATTGGGCCCTTTCCTCTTTAATATATTCATTAATGATCTTACACAGGGATTTCACGGTAGAATATCAATTGTTGCAGATACTAAACTCTGTAAAGTAATCAACACAATAGAGGATAATGTGTTATTACAAAGGGATCTGGATAAGTTGGAGGCCTGGGCAGAGAAATGGCAGATGAGGTTTAACACAGATAAATGCAAGGTTATGCACATGGGGAGGAAAAATCCATTACATGATTACATGTTAAATGGAAAAAGGCTGGGTAAAAGTGACATAGAGAAGGACTGGGGAATCCTGGTGGACAGTAAACTTAATTGTAGCAGCCGGTGTCAGGCAGCAGCTGCCAAGGCAAATAGGACGATGCGGTGTATTAAAAGCTGCATAGATGCACATGAGAACAAGTAACAGGTTAGACCACACAGGGAATATTGTGTACAGTTTTGGGCACCAGTGCACAGGAAAAACATTGTAGAGCTTGAACAGGTACAAAGGCGGCACCAAAAATAATAAAAGGACTCGGTGGACTGCAATACCCAGAAAGATTAGCAAGATTAGGGTTATTTGGTTTAAGAGGACATAATAAATATGTATAAATATATCAAAGGGCAATATAGAAATCTCTCCTATTTATATCTAGGACTGTATCCAGAACAAGGGGGTGTCTTCTACATCAAGAGGAAAGAAGGTTTCTAAACATACAAGGGGATTCTTTACTGTAAGAGCAGTGAGAATATGGAACTCTCTGCCAGAGGAACTTGTCCTGGTAAATTCACTAACAGAGTTCAAAAGGGGTCTGGATGTATTTAAAAATATAACAAGTTATAAGTAGTAAGATTTCGGAGAAGGGTCGTTGATCTAGGGTTTAATTCTGATTGCCAAATTGTAGTTGGGAAGGATTTTTTTCCTTAAAATGAGAGCAATTGGCCTCCCTTCCTCTGGATCAACACTATAGCACAATAGGCTGAACTGGATGGATGTCTGTCTTTTTCAGCCTTGCAAACTATGTAATTATGTAAGAATATGTGTATTTCATATGAAAAGCAAATGTTTTCTACCTTCCTTTATATTTGCTGGACAGCAGTTTGTCCCCTGAAATGACGTGTGCTTTGGCTCACTCACTGATATGTAAAATGTTTTCATTGGAGCCCTGCTTTAACATCAGACGCTTCAACCAGAATGAAGTAAACATGAAGCAAGTGGCCTAAAGTGCTTCAAAGGCCAAAAACAATAGGTATATGTTATGTCATCAAGCCTGACAAGGAGGCTCATAGGACTTCACACAAAAAACTAGTAAAGCAAGAGGTGTCCTCACCCATAGCAGCCAGCCCTATTATAATGCTGCTTCCTAACCAATGTTAAAAAATACCTATTTGTGACTTGTACAAATATTTTCTGAGTGCCCCCCATCCACCGTTCAAACATTTTTCATCCAACAATTTAAAGTAAGGAGGATTGCTTTCCAACCTGCGCTGAAGTAATGTATACATTTGCTATCCAATACGCAAAATTAACAATGAAAAATCCAATATCCAACAGTCTGATATGGCAATAAAACTTCTGATTTATTCCAAAAATGTAGTAAAACTAGTATAATGGGACATAGCTTACACACCTTGCATGTTCTTACCCTGTTTCCCGAAAATAAGACAGTGTACTTATATTAATTTTTGCTCCAAAAGACGGGGCTAAGACTTATTTTTAGGGGATGTTTTTTTTTTCTTATGAACAATAATTCACATTTATTGTTGAACAAAACATCAACCTGTATTAATCTACTGTAGTGATTTCATCACAAACATCAGCAGAAGCAGCCAAACTCTGAATTGCATCAAAAAAATGCACTGAGTCTTATTTTCGGGGAAACAGGGTAGTTCTAGAACATGTCAGGAGTTCTAAACTTGGTTTCATGCTTGTCTTACTACGTGATGTTTATCTTCGTTTTATTGCATTTTTATTACAAATTATACATTTTATTGCCATATTAATCCGCTGGATATTGGATTTTACCGCTATGAGTAAGGGCACTATCTCATTGCCCGAAACGCGTTATCGTGGGTCTTACTCACATGTCATTATGGCTGTCATGGCTTATTTTGCTACCAATTTTGTGCATGTTTTTAAGCACTTACTTCAATAAAAAATTTAGAATTTTTTAATATTATTGCAACGTGGTGGTGCTAGAATACAAAAACAACGTTTGGATTGTGCTTTCTGCTGCTTGAGTGGACTTCCGTGCATCATTGCATTTCCCTGGACCCATCCTGTGCTGCCAACTACCGACCAGTCTCTAACCTTCCCTTTATCTCTAAGCTCCTGGAACGCCTGGTCTACTCTCGCCTAACCCGCTATCTCTCCGCAAAACCTCTTTCGGAATCCTCTAAAATCGGGTTTTGGCTCTTTACACTCCAAAAAAAAACTGCTCTGGGTTAAATTTCTTAAACGATCTCCACACTGCAAATCTAGGGAAAAATACTGGGGTTTTTGGGTTTCTTCTGGATCTTTTCTGGGCATTTGACACTTTGATACCATCTTCCCCTCCATGCTCAGCCCATTGGCTCCAGGACACCGCTCTCGTTGGGGTTTTCTTCCTACCTCTCTGACCGCTCCTTCAGGTTTTCATTTGCGGTTCTTTTTCCTTCCTTCCTTTGTTTTGGGGCTCCCTCGGGGTAGTTCTTGGGGATCTTATGCTGTGACCCCCAAATTATACACCTCTTCCAGAGACCTCACTCCTCCCCTGTACAAAACACCGTGATGTCTGCCCGCTGCCCGACATATGCCCTCTTCATCTCCAACTAAAACCTCCCCCAAAACCGAACTTCTTGTTTTTCCTCCATCTATAACTAACCCCATCTGCTATTTCTCTCTCAGTGTGTGGCACCATTTTAAAACCCCTAGGAAGCGGCCCGATGTTTTGGGGGTTTTATTCTAGACTCTGATCTGCCCTTCTCCCCATATATCCAACCCCTTGCCCCCCCCCCTGTCACTTGCACTAAAGAAATCTCCAAAATCCGCCCGTTTCTTAAAGTGAAAAAAACTCAAACTTTTGTTGTTTTTTCATTCTCGTCTTGACTACTGAAAACCCCTTTGCTTTCGGTCTCCCTTCTTTAAACTCCCCCCTCCCCAATTACCCTGAATGCAGCAGCCGGCTTGTCTTTTCTCCAGCGCTATACTGATGCCTTCCCTGTGTCAGTCACTGCCTGGTTGCCCTCCAGAAAACAGAATACAGCAAAAAATTTAACACTCTCATCAAAAAGCTCTCCACAGTGCTGCCCCCCCCTAATTCCTCCCTCATTTGTCTCCCCACCTGCCCGCCTATGTCAGCTACAGAATCAAACTACGACCACAATCTCCGAACCCCCCAGCCCGTCTTCAAGATTTTGATGTGCTGCACCGTTTTTGGAAACATTCTACCACGTCCCATCGGACAAATCCCCCCTTGCAGTTTTAAAGTGTCTGAAAACACATCTTTCGGAGGCGCCCAAAACCACTAATTGTAACCCCACATTTGTCACCCCCAAAATAGGGCACTACAGGCACTTATTGTATATAGATGTACAGTCATGGTGGCAGGTTACCAAATTTTTTTTTAAACTCCCCCTATTTAAAACATGGCTGGGCCATTGTAAATTTAGCATTCTCCCCCTTTGTTTCCCCAGGCACCCCCTTAGATTGTAAGCTCTTGCGAGCGGGCCCTACACCTTGTGTCTACCCGTAAGTAGCTTTCACTGTGAATGTCTGTCTTTTTTCTGTAAATTTTACCCTTACATTGTAAAGTGCTGCAAAAATGTTGGGCTATAAAATTTATTATTATTATTATTCCGTTGGAGCTGACTGTATCACCTTGGTTCAGTGCATATTGTATCTTACACATGCTACTCTCAACTCTTGGGCTAGTCGTCATGGTGTCTGACATTGCTTCTTCCCTGACGTGTCAGAGGATGACATCTTGCATGGCATCACCCCATGGCCATTTGTAGGGAGTAGGGAGGCAGAGTAGCGAGATATATATAATATATACACAAATATGTATTGATGCATCACAATGGAGGAAACATAAGGTGCTTTACAATTTTATGTACAATGACAACTCCTTCGAATGGTAATCATTGTGGCAATGGTAAGAAAATAGTTGGATACAGTAAGCACTGTAGCTCTTTGGCTATGTTCACACGGCTTAAAAAATTGGACATATTTCCAATCCTAATTACGTGCCGGGAAATGCGCAAATTACGGCTGGAAAAATCCCAGTCATTGGGAATCCACAGTTGTCAGAGAACTATGGAGACGTCTTTTCTGCTCGGCGAATCCACCCCCCAGGGGGGATAAGTGCGGTCTTTTCTAGCTGTGTATATGCGCCGCTAGTAAAGATAAATTATGGCCGGCGGGTGCCGGCCCCCCCGCCCCGTCCACGGCTTTAAATTCGGGGGTTAATTAGCCCCGCAAAAAAAAAAAACCGTTTTTGAACTTGCCTTTGTGTCCAAAAGGGGGTTGTTTGGATGATTCTAAAAGGGTTAGGTTTGGATATGAGGATGGGCCAGCAATCCAGGTTAAATATTGATTTATAGTTAGTACAGTGGCAAAATCAAAAATTGCATTAAAATTTAAAATTTTAGCGCAATTGTTAAACCAAAAACCTATGGTCATCTGCAGTCTGCTGAATTCCTGTGCCGTATCATCAGTATTATAGATCCTTCCTTAAATCTACTTTAACCATCTTCTAGGAAAAGTTCATAACCCTTGTCTGCAGAAAAACTGAGGGGACTCCCCCCTCCTCTGTGGAGCTTTTTCCTCTCCCCCCCTTCGGGGGACGGATATGGGAACATTTCCCCACCTCTTCCTCTTTTATAAAAGATAAATAACAAAACTTTAAAACCCCCCGGGAAATTTAAAACTGCCACACCAAGACCAGGTTCCCTGTGGATAAAGTCCGGTCTGCGTACCAACAATCCTTCGTCTTGGGAATGGGGCCTAACTCTTCCCGGGAACACATGCCTAGAAAAAAAATCTTGCTTGATGGGCTTTATAGCAGGCTTTCCCAACTAAGTCGGGGGCCCCAAATTTGTAATTGGTCTATTATGATACAAAAAGAAGAAAATGTTCTATATAAAATATTGTGTCTCAGGTCAGTCATAGTTGGCGGATCCTTCTCTTTATTGAAAGTATGGGCAAGAGGTAACCTTAGGTGCACACTGGGAAACCCTGCGGCTAAAAAGACGAAATAATCTAAAGCGTTTTGCTTACAAGGGGAGTAGAAAACCCAAAACAGTTTATTCGGTTTATAGAGAAAAAAAATTTTTATGCTCACCAAAATTTCATCATGAAGGCAGTTTCTTTAAATGTCGCAATGGAGGAACCCCGTCGGAAATACGGATGGAAATGAAACAAATCCAAAAATTTAATCCTCCAGCACCAGTGAAAAGTGGTTAAAAAATAAAAGTTTTCTTTCTTAAAAAAAATTTTTAAAAGGTCAATAACGCTCCATTATTGACGCGTTTCAAGGTGAACGTCTTATTCTTTTGTATTGGTTTTTTGTCTACATTCTAAAATGCGAGGGCGGAGTTTGGTCCCCCCCCCTCTTTAAAAAAAATGTTTGGGGGGTAGTAGTTTAAAAAAGGGTATCCCTTAAAGCGGGGGGGTGTCAATCTCATTTTCACTGGGGCCCAAACAACAGCATTGTGGCCCCCCATAAAGGGGCCCCCATTGGGGGTGGCTAGGGGGTTTTGGTGTGCTGTCAGAGCTGTCCCCACATGTGAGTTGCTAAACAGCTGTGTCTAAGCTCTCGGGGCCACATAAAAGAGTGTGGTGGGCGGGCCGATTCGGCCCTTGGACCTTGAGTTTGACACCTGTGGCTTAAAGGAACATCTGCCTAACAGGTTGGCTCATAGCTAGCTACGAGCCAACAGTTTTGCAGAATGAGGTGGGCATCGCTTGCGGCCGTCCTCCCTATTCATTTCTACTAGCGTTATGAATACAGCCGATCTGTTATACTGATGCTCCCTCGAGGGGATGACTCTTTAAAAGTGGGAACTAGAAAGTCAATTTTCCTAAATCTCTCTTCTGACTCACACAACACATTAGATGTAATTTCCTGAGAAAGAAAGGGATGTTAGGATGGCCTTCAGCACATTATCAAAGCCGTTCTTATAATATGACCAATTCAGCCACATAAAAAAGTTTTGAAAAAGGCCCTCCTGCCTGAGGAGCTGGGTAAAACCAGGAACTGTAGAGAGTTTCAAGAAAGGTTAGATAACTCTGAACTAAAGAATATTAATGTGTATGTAGCCATGTAAAATTCTGGCCCTGGTGGTGGGGCTCGGGGGTCAGGATGGGGTTCCCCCCCGGGAGCAGTTATTTCTTGCCTTGTGGGTTTCAGTTCATTCAAAGGGGGGAGGCGGGCTTAAAATCCGGGTTCCCCCTTACCCACTTTTTCCCCCACCTTTGGTTTTTTGATGGGGCATGGGTCTTTTTTTTAACCGTATAACTATGTAAATTTTTCCTGACATGTTGTTTCAGTAAATTCCTATGTTCCACATCAAAAACCTTTTGGGACCCCTTCCCTTTAAATCCCAAATTGTGCTTTTTCTGTTATTTTTTCTAGAAGTGTTTTAATTTAAGTGTTAGAAGGGGTTGCCATTCCCGTTTTTAATTGCAACACCCCCAATGTAGATGGAATGAATTTCTAGGTAGAACAAGGGGGGAATCACACAAACAGACCTTAAAGGAAAGATGTTTCCCGAATTGTTTTTTCATGGAGAATTGGTAACCCCACGTTGATAGTTGGTTTAAAGAATTTCTAGATAGAATAACAGGGGAACCACACAACAGAGATGTAAGGAAAGATGTTCCAGAATTGTTATTTCATGGAAAATAGTAATATTTACTAAAACAAGCCGGTCGGGAAGACGTCAGATCTTTTTTGAAAAATAGATGATTTTAAAACCCTTCATTATTATTTTGTGGTATGGAAGTGTGGGAGGGAATTGAAACTCCCCGGGTCCTAGTGCAAAAAAATAAAATGGGGCCCCAGTACCAAGTGCCATTTTATTTTTGGTTTTCGCGGGTTTTTGGGCTCCTTCTGGTACAAGGCCTAGTTGCGACGACTCTTAGCTAACCCCTGGTGTCGTTTTCGAATGGGCTTACTTACGTATCTGAACACTTTACGGGTCTGAGGGGTATCATTAACAGCACATGTTGGTGCCAGGAGAGAATCAGGATTTTAATTTCCACATTGCCAATTTCTCCCATTACTTGAAGTCATTCCCATGTTAGCCTTTGCCTGAAGACGACAATGTTGAAAAAAAAAAAAAAACCCAAAACCTAAATGAAATCGTCAGCCATAATAGTGCCCTTCTGTCTAATATGTAATACAGTTTTACTGATATTTTGGAGTAGAAACTCCTGTAGTTAGTCTTTGCTGCCAGAAATGAATCAAACTGCCTGAGCATGGCCTAAAGTATTGAATTAGATCGGCAATGCTCAGAATGGTTTTATTGTTACATTTGATCTTTTTTTTTGCCAAAGTTTTTTTGGAACTAAAAAAGAAAATGTAGAAAAGTTTTTTTTTGGGGGGAAAAAATTGCTTTGTTCGTTAAACCCCAGAAAACAGATTGGCCATGGACAACAGTAGAACCAGCCGGGGGGAGAAGGACTTTTTTCCAAAAGATTTAAAGTATTCAAAAATGCACAGATGAAAAAAAAATATTACATCCCTTGTAAGTACTGTTGGAAAAGGGGAAGAAGTGTCTAGAAACGGTTTTAAAACACAAACAAATGTGGTGTTAAAACATGGATTCCATTATTTTTGTTGCAAATCGGGGGCAACTACCTTGATAAATAGCCCCTGAGCTTAAAGGGTTGTCTCACTTAAAGGATTTCTTTTTATGTTTAAAAATCTTTCAAAAACAAGCACTTTGCAATAGGTCCATTTAACAGCGTCCTACCTATTCTAGATATCCCCCGAAATTGGTCTTTAGCTCTCAGGTCGTATAGTACGACCTTTTTCAATCTCTCTGAAGGGGCCACACTGGGGATAGCTACAGACCTGGCTTCTACTTTAGCCTGTAGAAGCCCCGCAAAAACGCCCCTGAATTCAAATTAAAACCAAAAAAACAGGGAAAAGAGGTAAGTAATCAATGTAGTGAGAAAACCCTTTAAAATGACCCCCGCAAAAAATATTTGAACGAACCAATCTCCTCATCTTATGTATATTTCCAACTAGTAGTATAAGTTGTACCCCTGTTAGCCAAGAAAGTTGTGAAGAGTGGAAATCAGCCCATGCTTTTTAGAGGTAAATGAATATTTTGATGGTGAGCTTTCGAGAGGACTGTCTTCTTCAGACGGTGTTTTAAACAAATGAAAATACCTGTTTTAAAAAATGCTTATTATATTGCTTTTGTTTTTTTAAGGATTTTTAAAGATCCTTTGAAGATCCCTGTCTTTTGGTATAAAGTCTGTGTATTTTCGTTTTTGTATAACACTGTCTGAAGAAGGGAGCTAGTCCTCTCGGGAAAGTCACATAAATATATCGTTAGCCCCTTAAAAGGTATCCCTGATTTTTTCTTTTTTCTTTGCAACTAGTCTAGTGCAGTGGATATGTGCCACCCCCCCTACCACCAAAAGCCGGAATATTCCTGGGAGACCCCCTTTCATTTTATCTCCAGGGGGTGGAAAAAAGGGTTTGTTTGTTTTTGTTTTTTTTTTTGTGGTGTGAAGAGAGACGACCCGGTGTTTCTGTTCTTTTTAAAAAGGTAAATAATGATCCTAGGTCACAGGGTTAGTGTAAGATGCCTGTGATTTTTTTTCCAGCCATGTCTCAGTGATGGAACATTGATTCAGTTTCTCTGGACATCTGTTGACCCCAGAGAGTATTATAAAAACACCTGCTTTGTTGTATTATTTGCTTGCAATGTCCATCTGAGTATAGCCAACAAATCTCTAAGGCTATGTCTACACAGCATGTACCCAGCGCTGTGTAGACTTCAATAGAAAATCCGTGCTGTAGTCTACACAGCCCAAGTTTTCTACTGAAGCTGCCGGCAATCCGGAGGAAGATAGAACATGTTTCCTGTGCAGCCTATGTAACGGGCCATTGGGAATCCGAAACCCGACCGCGTTTTTTTTTGCACATAAACCGCGGAAGAAACAGCGTCGGATTTCTGATGGTATTTTAACTTTGCTGTGGAAACATAGCTTAAGGGTTATGTACACACAGGGTAATTTCAGTGCACATGTTGCCGTGTATTTGCGCTCTAATACGAGATGCGCGCCGAGATGCGCGCCGAAATTACGGAAATCCATAGTTCGTATTGTACGCACGGGGAGATAAATGACATGTCAAGTACTTGCAGCGAATATGCGCCGTGAGTAATAAATGTCAAAGGGGCCGCCCCCCCTCGTGCCACGGGAGTACACACATCAGCGCGAGCGTACCGTACGCGCCACAGTACATCGTGTGAACATAGCCTAAGAGTAAAATGCTGTTTGTGCATAAAGTCTTAACATTGCGGGACAGCAGACAGTAATATCCCACTTTCCATCTGTCATACATGCAAGGTTCCAGGAAGCTGATATTGGAAGGTGTTTGATGGTGTCCGCTCCCTAAAGTGAAGCTCTAGCTGTTCCTGTGAATTTCCTTTTTCTCTACTGTCTATACAGCTACCACATGAATAGTCTCCCAGCTTTCCAGAGTTCATTGATGACCAATTACATAATTATACAGCGATACGTAATAGGTGGATGTCTCACTACGTAAAATTTCCTGCTTTATATCAACAGTACTTAAGCTGGTCATACACACCATGCAAATGTTGGCCTAACCAGACAATTTTGGTGATGAAATAATCCTTGGTTTCCCTGAAAGATAATCTGCGCCTTTCAGCAGTGGTGCCTTAGGGTGAATTCAAACTGCGTATTTGTGGCGTATTGCGGCACACAGTGTGCGCACCGCCATACGCCTGGTGTTTTAGAAGTACGTGCTGGTCAGTACGTACTTCTAAGATGCTCAGTGCCGGCTCCAATAGACTTTCACTGATTTCTCCTGGCTCAATACACATCGGGGAAAACGACAGGTAATCATAGCTCTCATTGAGAGCTATGAATTACCGTATTTGCGGGCCGTACGTCAGATGTATTACACCCCAAAATACAGCCCGCAAAGACACCATGTGAACATACCCTTAAAGCATTTTTTATTGCTCTGAGTATTATTCACAATCAGCAATTTTAAAAAAAAATC
Source organism: Phyllomedusa bahiana (assembly GCA_025379985.1). Lineage (NCBI taxonomy): Eukaryota > Metazoa > Chordata > Amphibia > Anura > Hylidae > Phyllomedusa > Phyllomedusa bahiana. The sequence continues at coordinate 4,500 of JAODAL010073048.1, read as the reverse complement.
ACGTTTTTTGTCACGCTAATTTAAAAGAAAGAACTTTTTTACTCAGCTGTTAGAGGGCTTTTTATTTGTAAGACAAGTTGACGTCTTCACTGGTACCATGTTGGACGACATCAGATTTTGTCATCAATTTTTATCCAGTTTTTTGTGAAGTTGGATGGCATAAGAGGCAATTCTGGCATGTTTTTTTTTTTTTTTTTTGTGGCGTTCACCATTAAGATTTGATAAGATAATTTCATAGATTGCCAATATTCTTGCCGTCCGTAACAATTAAGACATGCTTTACGCCACATTTACTATGTGTTTTAAACCGTTTTGAAAAAAAACGGCTTCACGGATGCGGCTTCAAAAGAAAGGAGTGTGTCTCGCTTGTGATACTTTATGCCAGTAATGGCACACAGCAAGCCAACTAATATAAGGTGCAAATTTAGACTACACAGTCTAAACATGTACCAGATCTATTTACAATGATAAATGTTGAACATTATAAGACTACCCCAAACTTTTTTTTTTTTGTTTTATTATCAGGGAATCAGGAGTTTTGTATTTTTTTTTTAACAGTTTTTATTTAATTTTTTTTATACTCTCACTATGGAAATAAACTACGCGATTGCTTGATTATTTATAATAAACAATAAATTACTGTATTGCTATGTATTGTACTGTAAGCGAAAGTATAGCACTAAACCACCCAGGTTACATGTACGGCATTAGCAGGACCCCCCCTGCATGAAAACATACTACATAAGAACAGTATGCCGTAAACCACAAATGTTCTCTTTGCGTTTTTATAGATATTTTTATTCTTTTTATATTATAGAACAATCTTCACCAATATTGCCATAATAAAGCGTTGGATGAAATTTTATATACTTCTCATATAAGCACAACAAAAGTTCAGGAAAATGTAACCTGGAATCCTCGATGAGGTTAAATGTCCCGAAGGGTCGGCAGATTTCCGCCAAAGGTATCTACTGATTTCGATGCCTTTCAACAGAGATCATAGGAGCAGCCGGTTTAAATGTCCTCCATAAGAAACACCACACGACGGCTGCTCCTATGATCTCTGTTGAAAGGCATCGAAATCAGTAGATACCTTTGGCGGAAATCTGCCGACCCTTCAGGACATTTAACCTCATCGAGGATTCCAGGTTACATTTTCCTGAACTTTTGTTGTGCTTATATGAGAAGTATATAAAATTTCATCCAACGCTTTATTATGGCAATATTGGTGAAGATTGCTTTATAATATAAAAAGAATAAAAATATCTATAAAAACGCAAAGAGAACATTTGTGGTTTACGGCATACTGTTCTTATGTAGTATGTATTGTACTGTACCTGTAACAGGCAGCCTATTAGGCTCCTGTATATGGCAGACCCAGAAGCCTTTATTTGACCTCTGACTGTAAAGGCAATCATGGGCAAAATGCGATGGTGTTTCAGCGGTGGCCATGGGTAGAAGATTGAGCCCCCTCCCTCTGTTTACCACCTTGATTTTTTTTTAAGCCCTAATACGTGCTTCGTAAACACCAAAATGAACAAAAAAAGTGCAACAAACGTGCCACACAAAAACAGTGCATTGAGGATATGGTCTATTGCAGACCCATACTTAAAAGTAATGGGCCCCCACAAACCTAGAACAAAATGCCTCCCTGCCGGACCAGAAGGTACCTGCACAAGAACGCAATTGATGACCCCCACTGCCGAAGCAGATAGGGATCTAAATGCTCCCTCACCGAGCCAGAAGGCATCTGCATGAGGTCACAGAATGGTGAACTCCACCACCAAAGCGGATAGAGTCCCAAAACTTGCCCTGGGCATCAGAATGGTTTGCCAGGCCAGACTTCAACCGAGGTGCCTCTAGGTGGCCACTGCATAGAGTGCCGAGGTTGCAGGGGAGAAAGGAACCTAATGGCCACATATTCTCCCCCTAGACCTTGGGAGGGTCCCAGAAGGGTACCACATCCTCCGATCCTACACACAAACGTGACACAAAAGAACACATAGGGATGTGAATAAAAATAAATTAAATAACTTAGTGGATGTGCACAGTGATACTGCCCGGACATCCGACTGGAAATTGAAAAAAATTCTCTTCCTTGCCAGAAGGCCGGGGGATAAAGACGTGTGCTCAAGGGAAGGTGAATGTTAAAGTGCGTGCAAATGTGCCGTCACTCAAGTGGGGTCCCACACCCAGTGAGTTCAGGCACCCCAGGGTCGTCAATCCTGGGGCACTTTGCACTTAGGACTTCAAAATCCCCTCGAACTTCCTGGCTTCAATCCTAAAAGCATTGCTACTAGATACGCCACAACTCAATGCAGCGACGTTCGCCTAAATCCTCAGAGTGGTTCTCCGTTCGGACACAGTCCTCCTGTCGCGATGCCATCCTCACCGCCAAGAGGACTGATAAGAACAGATACTATACTTGATCTTAGCCATTAGGTCGAGAAGCGTTACTAACCGCGGCATCTAGGAAGTTAATGGCAGGGATGAAAGCTAGCTCTGTTCCCAGCTGCTGCAGCCAGACTGTACAATACAGTCATTTCCTGCTGCAGAGAGTGCGTGCACAGCCTCGGAGCCCACACCATCCTAACATGCCCGGTGCCAAAGAGACTTGCCAACTCATCTGGGGCTCCCTGCCTCCCAATAACTACATTGGTGCATTAAAGGGTATAAAAAGTGCTCCTTATTTATTATTCAACAAAGGTGGAGCTTTATTTGTATGCAGCAGAAAAATATACAAACAAACCATCACTCCACTGGAAGGAGAATGGGCATATTCTATCTTTTCATTGTTTCCACACAGAAAAGCCACAGGTTAATCACATATTCAGAATCACAGACACAATTATAGCAAAAATAAGAGAGTGTCAGTCTCCGATCCTCCAGTAAACACACATGGGACTTGCCATTAGCAAATCCAATACATGTGAACAAACCCTAACATTACATTAGACAGAACATTCTCTTTTTGACATTCCCCTGCATATTTGTGCAGGTCTTGTAAGTTCTGCAAGAGTAGAGGACACATTGGATGGGTATTTACTAAGCAGGGAATGCTGCTGGGATTACTTAGCCTATAGCCGACGATTCCACTCAAACATCTTGCACTGAAAAGCATTTTTATATACATCTGGAAGCACTGTGAGGCACATAAGGTCCACATTCAGGAAAAACTAAGCCCGTCAGAAGATGCAAAATTTTGCAACCTGTGTGCATGCTTCTATAATAATTGCAAAGATCTGCGATATTACAGCAAAAATGCACAAATGATTGGCACATGTGACATTACTCCTGAATCTTTTCATCTTTATGCATTTTCCTTCTAAAGGGGGTTTCTCATCACAAACCTTTATTAAATCTCGACAGAATATGCTATAAATATCTCCTCACTTGAAGCCTAAATGCTGATCGTAAGGCGGGGACGCCTAAGTCTCTGTTACCAGTGAAGCGGTACACTTTTGCCTAGTCGCTCTTTATCCTAGTAAATAGGAGATAAGTAGACTGTTATGTTGTTGGTTGACCGCTCTCTCTTACATTACTGGGGATATGGGCAAGTCATACTGTATACGTCCACCTCTCCACTAGCAATGGTGGACCACACATCTCTGCTCTTGAGACTGGTGGAAGCCTCCCTTATTGATGAGATATTTGTGGTATATCTTTAATTATACCCTAACATAGGAAACCGTTTTATAGCTGTTTCTTGTCACATTGTAAAACCATTCCATTGAGTTGTTTCTTTGTTATATTTTTGCCTGAAAACTGGGTAGCAAACAATATAGCCTACATTACAATGCCAACAAAGTCACCCAACTTCCTCGGACTGATACTGTAAATGGTGATTCTGCTTGGTTATGCTGCAATGTATCCCATGTTCCTATATCACATCATTACCAAGTATATTTGCTATTCAGGAGGCAGGAACGGCTGAATAATAACCCCTTAACAGCTGTTAAAGGGGTTTTGCCACAATCTCATTTCATACCTCCTGCATTCAGCTCTTCAGCTCTGTGTGCTCAGAAGGGGGCGTGTGTGATTTGTTTTAATTGCATATCATGTGACCCAGCAGGATGACATCACCAGGCCTTACATCTCTGTAGTCATAGAAAGGTCTGTTAATGTGTAGAACTATAAGTAGCTACATTGTAGCTCAGAGGTAAAACTTTTGCCTCCAGGCACCATGGTCCTCAGTTCAAATCCCTGCAGGAATCAAACCTGTGGATTTTTTTTTCTCTTTATCAATGCACAGACCTCACTGAGGTTTCTTTTTTATTTATTTGCACTGTTTGACTAATTACTAAGGAGCACAGAGGACGGGAGTAGAATGACAGCACCTGGGGTTTGAACACTCAGTAGCTGCCTGAGAGGAGAAGTGATGTCTGAGCATGTGCGACCAGGGCTGAGAAGCTCTTAGCCCTGGCCCATCCCTGGGAAAGCTTTTAAAAAAAGGTCAAAAGGGCAGCAAAACAAAAACGGGGGCAAATTTTTTTTTTTAAA
>JAODAL010073047.1:0-14874 GCA_025379985.1 Phyllomedusa bahiana | reverse complement strand
TAAAAACATTTTTGTTGTTTTCGGACATCTGTGGTCTGTGAGCCTTTATATATTTTATGTATCTCATATGTTACTATATATGTTACCTTATATATATATTTATGTTTCAGAGATATTTCATGCATTTCATTGTATATCGTAGGTAACGTCAATATATGTGCTTCTCTACTTCTGTCTAGACAATAGGCATCTCTCATTCTATATGTGATACCATGTGACCTTGCCGTGTTCAATGATTGGTCTTAGGGTGTTTTAAATTGTTAGCACTAACATGGCCGATATCACAGTGAGCAAGGGCGTCTGTTGCCCGAAACGCGTCTGTGTTGCTTCATTCTGCCGTAAGGGGTTTGTTGCCATTGTGCTTTTTTACTTTTTTCTATATTCAATAAAGTCAGTTTTTTACCGCTACCTGCTTCCGGAGTTCTCCACGGTGCTCTGTGGCATTCGGTTGCCATCCTGGATACCGGGACTTCCGTCCTTTCTATTGCTTCATTTCCGCCTGGCCGGCGGCTAGCACGGAGTGGTTCTGCTACTGAAGATTGCGTGTCTCTCCAGGACCTACTACTGAAGCCCATGTAAGTGAGCCGTCCTTTTCTTTTTCTGCTTTATTCCCTATCATATACATGCTATGGGAATGAGACTGCAGCCACAGGTGTTTTTATTGATTTATTTGTTGCTATTTATGATTGGTCTGAGGATAGTTGGCATCTTCTCCTGATGAAATATCAACAAAACAGGCATTGAGGTGCTGTTTGCCTTCTGGAACAATGCATTGCCACACTTATGTTATTGTTATTTGCTTGCACTTGGTTATTTGGAGATTGGAGATTTCTTTATGCTGCCTGTATTGTTTACTGACAGTATTACATTGTAATTGCACTCATTTACACTTGCACTTTATATTTATTTTGAGTGTTGTTGAATTATTTGATATACAGCGAGTTAAATAAGTATTGAACACGTCACCAATTTCTAAGTAAATAGATTGTTAAAGGTGCTATTGACATGAAATTCTCACAGGTTGTCAGTAACAACCCATCCAATCCACAAAGGTAAAGAAATCAAACTGTAGATGTCCATAAATTAAGTCATATGTAAAAATGATAAATGACACAGGGAAAAAGTATTAAACACGCTTACTGAAATGTATTTAAAACTTTGTACAAAAGCCTTTGTTGATGATGACATCTTCATGACACCTCCTGTATGAAGAAACTAGTCACATGTATTGCCCAGGTGGGATTGTGGCCTATTCTTCCACAGAAACACTCCTCAAATCCTGAAGGTTCCGTGGTCTCCTTCTATGAACTCTGAGCTTAAAGGGGTTGTCTCACTACATTGATTCATCTTACCTCAGTCCTGTTTTCTTGGTTTCACTTTGAATTCAGGGGCGTTTACTAGCTTCTACTAGACTGCAGTAGAAGCCAGGTCTGTAGCTATAGCAACCAGTGTTGGCAGCCTATCATGAGAGACTGAACAGGTCTGTAGCTATAGAGACCTGAGGAGCTGATGAAGCCCATAAAAGAGGCAATATCTCAGAATATGTAGTACACTGTTAATGGACATATATTGCAAAGTGACTTGTTTTTGCAAGATCTTTAACATAAAAAGCAATCCTTGTAGTGAGACAACACCTTTAAGTTCCTTCCATAGATTTTCTATTGGATTCAGGTCAAGTGATTTGCTGGGCCATTCTAACAGTTTTATTTTCTTTCTCTGAAAACAATTGAGAGTTGCCTTAGCTGGGTGTTTGGGATTGTTTGTCTTGCTGAAATGTCCACCCTTGTTGCATCTTCATCATCCTGGTAGATGGCAGCAGATTTTCATCAAGAATGTCTTGGTACATTTGTCCATTCATCCTTCCTTCAATTATATGAAGTCAGTGCTGTATGTTGAAAAAAAGCTGCAAACCATGATGTTCCCACATCCAGACCAACACTGTTGGTCTGGTGTTTTTGGGGTGATATTGCAGTACCTTTTGGCCCCCAAACATGTTGTGTATTATGATTAGAGATGGGCGAATTGATTCTAACGAAGTGGAGATTCGTTTAGAATTTCACCGGAAAACTTCGGTCGGACGAAGTCGAACTTTGGGGTACTTCGGGTGATACGAAGGGTGCTTTTGATATGATAAAATGGCTGCGAGACACATGCGCTACATGGGGCAAAGCACTTCTGGGAGGAAGAAGGGCATTTAGCCTGCATGACTTGTGCAGAGATGAAGCCATTCAGAGACGGCGGGATCTGTGGAGTCACCGCACTATATAAGAGAGCGGCGCCGCTGGGAGCTCACACTCCTCTCACTGTACTGATAGGGAATGGTGCTGCTGCGGGTGATAGCGCTTTTGAAGAACTGATTTTTATACAGCGATTTCTGTGGGTGTCTCAGTTTGTCTCAGAGATGTTCTATGAATGTTCTATTTCTAATTTTGGGGTATTGGATCTGAAATCCAGTTGTGCGTCCACCTGAGATGCATTACATTCAATATCCAGTGGGATTAAGCCAGTTTCCTGTGGTAATCATTTAAGAAACAGCATTTTTACAATCAAATACACTTCATTTTTGGGCTGCTGTATTCTATTGCGCATTTTACATCCAGGGGTTAATTAAGCGGTTGTTTTGCGGTGTGCTGACAAAAATAACCGTCTTTTTTCAACGGCCAAATATATATATTTTTTTTTTGGTAGCCTAATTCACAAGCAAGGCTAATTAAACTGTATCTCTTTATTGTGTGGCGTAGAAAAAACGCAATTTGTACACGCTACAAAGCTACTTAGTTTGTGCGCTCAATTTCTTTGGCCGCAATTTACATCCAGGGGTTAATTAAGCTGTGTTTTGCTGGGGTGCTGACAAAATAAACCGTCTTTGTCTACGGCAATATATATTTTTTTTTTTCGGTAGCCTAATCACAAGCAAGGGCTAATTACAAACTGTATTTCTCTTGTTGTGTGGCGTAGAAACACGCAATGTAACACGCTACAAAGCTACTAGTTTGTGCGGGCTCAATTCTTTGGCGCAATTTACATCCAGGGGTTAATTAAGCGTTGTTTTGCTGGTGTGAAGACAAAAATAATCCGAGTATTTCAACGCAAAATATATATTTTTTTGTTTGGTAGCCTAATTCAAAGGCAAAGGCTATTTCAACTGTATATCTTGTTGTGTGGCGTAGAAAAACCAGCAATTGTAACACGCTACTAGTTTGTGGGCTCAATTCTTTGGCGCAATTTACATCCAGGGGTTTTAATTAGCGTTGATTTGCTGGTGTGCTGACAAAAATTAACCGTTCTTTTCAACGCCAAATATATATATTTTTTTTGGTAGCCTAATTCACATACAAAAGGCAAATTACAATGTATCTCTTGTTGGTGCGTAGTGAAACACACGAATTGTAACTCGCTATAGTGTGTGGGATCAATTCTTTGGCGCAATTTACATCGAGGGGTTAATTAGCTTGTTTTGCTGTGTGCTGACAAAAATACACCCGTCTTTTTCAACGCCAACATATTATTTATTTTTTTTTGGTAGCCTAATTCAAAAGCAAAGGATAATTACAACTGTATCTATTGTTGTGTTGCGTAGAAAACACGCAATTGTAACACGCTATAGTTTGTGAGTAATCAAGTCTTTGGCGCAATTTACATCCTGGGGTTAAGTAAGCGTTGTTTGGGCTGGTGTGTGACATAAAATAAAACCGTCTTTTTCCAACGCCAAATATATATATATTTTTTTGGTAGCCTAATTCAAAAGCAATGGTATTACAACTGTCTCTTTGTTGTGTGAGTAGGAAAACACGCAATTGTAACACGCTACTAGTTTGTGCGGCTCAATTCTTTGCGGCAAATTTACATCCAGGGGTTAATTAAGCGTTGTTTTGCTGGTGTGCTGACAAAAAATAAAACGTCTTTTCATCGCCAATATTTATATATTTTTTTTGGTAGCATAATTCACAGCAACGGCTAATTACAACTGTATCTTCTTGTTGTGTGGCGTGATAACACGACCAATTGTAAAACACGGCTTACTCGTTGTGCGCTCAATTCTTTGGCGCAATTTTACATCAAGGGGTTAATTATGCGTTGTTTTGATGGTGTGCTGACAAAACATAAAACCCGTCTTTTTCAAACGCCAAATATATATATATTTTTTGGGTAGCCTTTTTCACAGCAAAGGCTAATTACAACTGTATCTCTTGTTGCGTGGCGTAGAAAACACGCAATTGTAACCCGCTACAAAGCTACTAGTTGTGGTGGCTCAATTCTATTGCTGCAATTTACATCAGGGGTTAATTAAGCGTTGTTTTGCTGCTGTCTGACAAATTAATACGTCTTTTTCAACACCGTAATATATAATTTTCTTGTAGCATAATTCACAAGCGAAGGTTAATTAAGCTGGTTGTGCTTTTACTTTTAGTAAAACACACAGTGCTTGTAAACGAATCTTACAAGTAAATTTTTCCGGGCCATTGGTGGATCGCAATTTATATCCAAGGGTTACCCAAGCTTGTTACTGGGTTCATTTGGAGTCAAAAACAGGGTGTATAATTTATCATATACAAGTTAGCTTCATCTAACTGTGTCTTGTACATTTTAGAAACAAACAGTATGTCAGGACAGAGAGGTTGCAGGCTCTGGCAACTGCCGAGTGGCAGTGGCACAACTTTTTGAAAGGGACCAGTGTGCAGCACAGCAAGGGGACGTCGCAGCAGGGGTCACTCGGTGAGGCCACAACTGCCGCTGTCATCTAGCGGCCGTGGGTTGTTCAGATACCCAAGGGTTCTTGATTGGTGACTAGGTCATCCCTTCCTCCCAGATGACATATGGACAACCCCAGCCAAGAGTCGGTGGGAACCCTCAGACACAACACTTAGTTGGCATGGCCCGGGAGCGGGGTCAGCGGCTCACTGTCCTCAGCCGCCTCTGTCCCATCCTGTTCCTCTCAGCCAGGGATCTACTATGTGGTATGGGCTCAGCGCCCACTATTTTAGCGTGGATGAAACAATTTGAGGAGGGCAGTCAGCTGCTACGTGGCAGCGTAGATATGGGGCCAATATCCAGCTTCCTTGCAGTAGGAGGCAAAGTATAGTTGTGGAGAGTGGCAGGGAGGTCATGTGGTGAGAGGTCAAGCCTCGGCTTACCAAGACCGGTGATGCGGACGTAGACGATGAACACACAATAGATGAGGATGATAGCCGGTGACCGCACTTGGAGCGGTGAAGCAAGGGCTTCTTCATCGTCAGGAAGATTGGGCGTCTGCTTGCGCGTCAGGCAGCGGCGGCAGCCAGGCAAGTGGGTTGTGTGGCCGTGTGTCAGCAGGGTAGCAGCAGTGTGAGGTCGGGAGCCAAGGGCCAGGGGGTAGAAAACCGCTTGCAGGTCCAAGACAGTAGCGGCACAGGGGCTTCCCCAACGAGGCCGCGGCGGCAGTAGTCACAGACACTGCGGCGCGTCGGCGGTAAAATCAGTACTCGGCGGTGTTGGTGGGGCAGTTCTTTGCTAAAGACACCGGAGGAGCCGATATGGGTATATGTAGAATCTGTGGCAGAAGTGAAGCGTGGGCCAGGGAGCTAACGTTGGCACTACGGCCGGCGTCAAACAAAGCAGCAGTCCACCATCCGGTGGCCTGGGAGGAAGAAAAGTGGCTCAGATAGTGGTGGTCGATCCTGCCGCGTGCAGCAGCAGCAGCGGGCCTGTGGCACACCGCCATGCCATTTCAGCCGTCAAGGCTCCCCACCTCTGAGAAGCAGCTGTTTTCTCTTTGGATCTCTCCGAGTCCAGATGCTCCTGCTCTCGCTACTCTGGCGCCAGCAGTCGTTTCAGAGAAGCGATTGTAAAGAGACAACAGTATTCGTTTTTTTTTTTCCAACCATCCTAAGGAAATTTGTGCCCAGAAGTGAACGTGCTCCCGTGTCCAAGTTGTTGGTACTGCAGTCCCGCCCTTTCCATATGGGTGGGACTCGCACATCAGGAACTAATGGCTTGTGCGAGCCGAGATGGAGAGTTCCAAGCCGTTAGTTCTTTTCCAAAAAGGCAGTACCAGCATTCATAATTGTAGAACAGATAGTGGGTCAGTCCTTGAGCTCTATCGGTTTGTTCCCAGGGTACACGGCAGAGCGGACGTTGGAGCTTGTCACTACGTCAGGGCCAGTACTTGTCCTTTACGGCCACAGGTTGAATGTGCTTCCTGCCAGGGCACACCAAAACTTGGACAGGAGACGCCGCTTTCTCTCCACGTTGTCAAATGGCTGCTCCTGCGCCATTGTCCGCTCCTCTCCTCCACCACCACCACCATCTCAGCTCCACAAGACTGCTCCATCATACACATGTGTAGGGCACAGCGGGTGGTCACGCAGTTTACACCTAGCTTGCCTCGGCGAGAAGTCACCACAGGGGAGGAACTGCTCCCCCCCCCACGTTCATGCAGCAAGAAATCGATGTGTGGCTTCTCCGCGCCAACTGCAAATCAGAGCCATGGTGACGGACAATGTGAGGAACATGGTGTCCGCGCTGCACGAGGAGGGATGGTCCATGGCCCTGCATGGCGCACGTGTTCAATCTGGTTGTAAAAAGGTACCTGAAGTCTTTCCACCGATCTTCAGAACATTTGAAAATGGCAGGAATGTTGCATGCACTTTATCCATTCGTACACAGCCAGCAACACCCTCCGCGAGTTGCAGCGGCAGATCGGCCTCCCCAACACGCTCTGATATGCGATGTTTCCACCCGCTGGATTCCAGCCTGCACATGTTGGCCGACTGTTTGAACAGAGAAAGGCCATTAACGGATTTTTTGATGATCCCAGGCAGACAGAAGACTCCCAGGTGTAACTTTGATGTCAGCCAGTGGCTGTCATGCGTGACACCTTGCGTTTGTGAGCCAAATTCGAGGAGGGGGGGGGCCACGTTATATGTCAGTCGCCAGGATACGGATGAATAACGTCATTCCACTGCTTCATGTCTGGAACAAGATGCTGAAAAATCTGTCTGGCAGGGGACTGGAGATGTGGCGACTACATCTCGTGGCCACATGAGGTACGGCTGGGGACTCGGAAATGTGAGGAGGAGGAGGAGGAGGACATTGGACAGAAGCATTGTCTGTGAAATGAGTGGATTTGCTACCCAGGTGACAAGAGAGGTGGAGCAGGAGCCAGCTTGAGGAGGTGGATGGAATGAGGAAGACGAGAGCAGATGACTCCCAAGCACCGTGGCAGGTATTACAGTGGAAATGGAGGCAGGGAGCCCTCGGAGTCACTTGGTGCAGATGTTCCCGCAGATTGCTTATTTGCCTGGCTAGTGACAGCTCGAATAGGTCAGCATCCGGCAGAGGGATGGGACTCTGGCTTCTCACCTATTGGACCCTCGCTACGGTCCAAAATGGGAGCTTTTTCCCAGCTATTGGAGAGGGAAGGACAAAACTCAAATTACTATAGGGAAAAATCTACCGTAATCAGTTGGCCGCTGCCTAAGTGCGGCATCGGTCCTTCCTCTGAAGCTGACCGGGGGGTTCCACAAGCGCTCCACGTAACTACTGCGCGGCTGCTGGGGGAAGGTGGGGGGGTAGGAGCAGTACCAGCTCATCATGCAGTAACTCTAAGTTCTGGAGTCATAATGAGCAGCTCCTTACCCGCTACTGAGGGGGCAGTCACCAGCAGCAGCAGCTTGCAGCAGGAATGGAGCATTCCTGAAAAACCAACAGGTTGTGGCCTACTTGGACAGCACCTCTGCCACCCCGGTTAGAAGATCCGCTGGACTACTGGGCAGCCAAATGGATGTGTGGCCGCACTTGCCGAGTTGCAGTGGGGAAGAAAAGTGTCCTGCCGGCAAGTTGTGGCATCAGAGGGTGTTCAGTGCGGCGGGGGGCCAACGTTACCCCAAGGAGAACCCGGCTTGTCCACGGGAAATGTTGAAGGACTGACCTTTGTCAAGATTGAATCAGGTGGATCGGCCAAGGATTTCACACACTATGCCTTAGGGTCTGTTCTGGGTTACAAACTACTGCTCAGCCACTATTTGATGCCGCCACCCGCCTGATGCACACATCATGCTGATAGTTTCTTCCATCTGCCACCAGGTCTTTACCATGGGATGGTATTGCACCCACTCTAACTCTGTCAATGTGCTCTATGTGCTCATGTGCTGCTGCTGTTTGCTTGTTTGCCGTATGACATCTCCTGTGTCATTGTGCACTCTGCGGGCCTGTACTGTTTGGCCACCTCCAGATGTCATTGTGCCACTCTCTGAGTTCATGCTGTTGCTCCTGTCATCACCTCCACTCTCTGTCATTGTGACACTTGCCTTACTCATGCTGCTGCCGCCGTGTCACTCCGCTCTCAGACATTGTGCCTGCTTGTGGCTAATTACATTTTGCCACATGCAGAATGTCATTGTGCCACTCCTCTGACCTCAGTGCTGCTGTGACTACTGTCGAGCCTCCCCTGTGTATTGTGACACTGTCTGACCTCTGCTGCTGCCGTGGTGCTGCCGTTGCCCTCCACACTGTGGGCCTACTCCTGTTTCTTGACACCTCAAGAATTTGTAAAGTGTGCCACTGTCTGACCTCATGCTGCTGCGTCGGCTGCTGCGTGCCCTCCACTTGTCTTGTGCCCACTGTCTGACTACATTTCTTATGCTGTGTGTTGCTCTGCCGTGCCTCCACACTGTGTCATTGTACCACTCTTTGGCCTATCTCCTTTTCTTGCCAGTCAGTATTTGTCATTGTGCACTGATGACCTCATACTGCTGCGCTGTGACCTTTACACTGTGTGTTGTGCCACTCTCTCCTCCTTATGCTAATTCTGTTTTTTCCACTCCATAATGTCATTGTTGCCACTGTCTGACCTTATATGCTGCTGCCGTGACCTCACACGTTTCATTGTGCCACTCTGTGGCCTAATAATGTTTTTGCCGCCTCCATAATGTATTGTGCCACTGCTGGACCTAATATGCTTGCGCTGTGACTCCACAGTGTGGTTGTCACTCTGTGCCCTAATACTTTTTTTCCACCTCCAGAATGTCATTGTGCCCTGTTGACCTCATACTGCTGCCGCCGTGACCTCAACACTGTTATATCTTGTGCCACACTGTGGCCTAATACTGTTTTGCCGCATCCATAATGTCTTGTTGCCACTGCTGACCATATGCTGCCGCGTGGACACCACACTGTGTGGTTGTGCCAACTCTGTGGCCGTATACGTCTTGCCGCCTCATTAATGTCATGTGGGCCACTTGTCTGACCTCTTACTTGCTGCGCGTGACCTCCACCTGTGATGATTGTGCCACTCTGTGGAATTAATACTGTCTTGCGGCCTGTCCCTCCCAAGGCACGCCCCACTCCATAACCGCCCACCGTACTCCCCCACCAAACACCAACCCTGTCCTCCACGCTCCTCCTCTCTACGGGGCACCATATACACCTGACCGCAATCCGGACACCCACCCCTCCACCCCCCCTCCATTTCGCTACCCGGCACCCCCCCCCCCCTTCCCAACATGCCCTACACCCCCCACACTCCACGCTCCCCACCACCAACTCCCCCCGCATTGTCCCCTCCCTATTCCCCGACCCCACCCCCCGTTTTTTTTTTACCCCCCCTACCCCAGCCAACCACCCCACCCTCCCAGCACCAAACCACACGCCCCCGCCAAAGAATAAACCCCATCCCCCTCCTTTCCCTCCCCCCCCCCCTTCCACATCCCCTCCCCCCTCCCCGCTCGCGGGGGCGCCCCACTCCCACCCCACCCACCCCCCCCTCCCCAGCCCTCCCCGGGCCATCCTCACCCCCACCTCCCCTCACCGGGCCACTCTCCCCACCCCCCTCGCCCCTCCTCCCCTTGTCCCCCCCACCCCCCCCCACCCCACCCCTCCCTCCTCGCACCCCCCCATCCATAAGTATTCGTGCACTGGTCTGACCTCATAATGCTGCTGCCGTGCCTCCACCACGGTATCACTTGTGCCACTCTGTGGCTAATACTGTTTTGCGCCTCATAATGTTCATTGTGCCACTGTGGACCTCATCTGTCTGCGCCGTGACCTCCACACTGTGTGACTGTGCCACTCTGTGGCTTAATACTGTTTTTCGCTCCATAATGTCATTGTGCCATGCCTGCCTCATACTGCTGCCGCGTGACCTCCACATGTGTGATTGGGCCACTCTGTGGCTAATACTGTTTTGCCACCTCCAGAATGCCATTGTGCCACTTCTGACCTCCTACTGCTGGCGCCGTGACTCCACACTGTGGGATTGTGCCACTTATGCCTAATATGTTTCTTCTTATTTCTTTTTCCGCCTCCATAATGTCATTGTGCCTCTGTTGACTCATCTCTGCTGCCGCCGTGACCTCCAACTGTGTGATTGTGCCACTCTGTGGCCTAATACTGTTTTTGCCCCACCAGAATGCATTGTGCATCTGTCTGAACCTCCTACTGCTGCCGCCTGACCTCCACACTGTGTGATTGTGCCACTCTGTGGCTTATACTGTTTTTCACCTCCAGAATGCCATTTGTGCCCCTGTCATGACCTATACAGCTGCCGCCGTGACCTCCACCCACTGTGTGATTGTGCCAACTCTGTGGCCTTATACTGTTTTGCCGCTCAAGAATGTCATTGTGCACTGTGACCTCATGCTGCTGCTGCCTGACTCCACCACTGTGTTGAATGTGCAGCTCTGTGGCTAATACATGTTTTGCCCGCTCCAGAATGTCATTGTGCCACTGCTGACCTCATGCTGCTGTGGCTGCCCCCGTTCACCTCCACACTCTATCACTAATGTTGCACCTGAGCTCTCAGCTTGTTTTGTTTCCAGCTTTCGCTAGCATGACTTTATCAGGTAATCCACGCTTGAGTTTATTGGTCCGTTTTGCCCTTCTTAAGTGCCAGGGAATTTTATTAGTGAAGCGATTATAAGGAGCGGCGGCAGTCATGTGCGTGTCTACTAAAACACCAACATTGTATGAAGACCAAACCAGCTCCCTCTGCATAATTTTAGGCACAACGTTCTAAAGCACCCTGCAGGCTCTGGGCAGCCTGAAATAGCTGTTTTTTAACGTGATTGTGCCGGAAGTAATCGGACCGAAACGAATTTTGTGGAAAAATTCGGCGAAGTGACCGAAATCGAATTTGAGAAATTCGGCCATCTCTAATTATGATATCTAAAGAGTTCAATTTTGGTCTCACCTGACTATTTGTTGTTTAGCAAACTTTAAATGCACTTGAACGTGCTTTTTGTTCAGCAATGGAGTCTTGTGTGGTGAGCATGCATAGACTCCATGGAGGTTGAGTGAATTACTTAATGTTTTCTCTGAGAAAATTGCACCTGCTGTTTCCAGATCTGGGGGTCTAAACAAGTGGGCCATGGCTCTTGGACAACTTCTCTTATAATTCTTTTTGCTGCCAAATCATAACAGACCTTCATCCACATGATATGAAGCCAGTACCCATGGAAGTAAAATCCAGTGCTATAATAAATTACAGCTTGTGACAAGTAAAACAGCTAACACGTTTCGGAGTAAACTTTCCCTTTAGTCATGAGTCATCCGATATGATTTAGCTGTGTACCTTCACATTGCGCTGTCATTAAACAGGTGAGCTGACAGCGCCTTTTGTTTGCTGTTACAAATTCTTTGCAGGGAGTAACTTATCAAGTCAGGTTTAGGGTGAAGTTATGTTTTTTCCACTTCGGCATTAAGGTCCAATAGTGCTCACTGGTCTCTTCAGTAGTTAAGAAATTGTTCTGCAACCAATGCACTCAGTATGTTTTGCAACAATAAGATTACAAAGGTTTTGAGGCAGCACACTGGTTTTACCCATCATGAGATGTTTCGAGTGTGGCACCTTGGTAATGAGATATATTTTTATAGGCCATCAGTTAAACTAGCTGATATTATTTTTCACTGACTTGTAGGATTGCTTTCTAATTATTGATAGATTTCAGTTCAGATTTTGCTATGTACGAGCTACACGCTTCGATGTGAAATCTTAGTCCAGGACTAAGATTTCACATCGAAACGCGTCGGTCAGTTCTTGGCGTCTAGTGCATACCCTGTTGGGTGGTTGCGTGCATGTGGAGCATGAACCTTGTTCCGTACTACTACTTGTAAGTTGTTAAAAAAAAAAGTTTGAATTAAGGACAAATATGTTTTAATTGTTTTCACCCGTCAGACCTGCTTGGTCCCCACTGTGCCAGTTACAGGGCGCCAACTTTAGAGCTGGTTACTTTTCTCATATTTGCATTATTGTTGCCCGTAGGAGTATCCGGCTAACCGTGCGTCCGTCTCATTTATTGCTACAAAGGGAGGAAACAGGCAATTACAAGCTGGACTGCTTACTATTATAAATGACATGCTAGTTTTACTCAGCAGGTCGATACAATTATAGCGATACCCACTTTATATATTTTTTTATGTTTTACTGCTTTTACACAATAAAAAACACTTTTATTCAAACAGGAAAACATGTTTTTGCATCGCCATAGTCTGAGAGCCATAACTTTTTTTATCTTTCTGTCTACGGAGCTGTATAGCAGATTGTTTTTGTGGGATTAGTTGACGTTTTTATTGGTATCATTTTGGGGGACACAAGGCTTTTTGAACGGTTTTAAATCCATTTTTTGGAAATCAAGGTGAAGAAAATACTGCAATTCTAGTAGTGTTTTTTATTTTTATTTTTAACAGCGCTTACCACGCAGTATACATGATGATGAGTTGGTTTTACTCTGTGGGTTGATACAATTATGGCAACAAAATGTGGGTTAATTAACATGACAGATTTATAGGGTAGGTCATTACGCACGCGGTGATACCAAATATGCATACTTTATTCATTTTTTTATTTTTTGGGGGCGATTGGCGTCTGTAGAGGGGAAAAGGGCAGTGTACGTGCATTTATTTTTCATGTTTGTGTTTTACTGTTTTTCCACTTTTTTATTTTTATTTCTTTTTTTTTCCCCATAAGGGAATTGTATCAGTGATCTTCTGATCACTTTTACAACAGAAATCAGTGCACCGCTTCTTGTTGGGTACTGATCTCTATGGCAACTGTCAATCACGATGCGCGGCCGTGCCCACAGGGCATGGCGACATCACAGACAGCCTGGAAGTCATTCTATAACTTCCGGGCATTCTGGTAGGAGACAGCAGTCGCACGATCGATCCTTCTGCGATAACTATGGGGTTAATCCCTCCTCTCTCGGAGTGATCTCCGATCGGGGCCGATGCTGCGGGATGTCAGCTGTAATATACAGATGAAATACATATCCATACGTCCAGGTGTGTTAACCCCCAAACAACCTGGAGGTATGTAGGTACGTCCAAGGTCATTAAGGGGTTAAAGTCAAGTACCATTTAGGACTGTTGAAAGCCTGTAAAGCCCATTTTCTAAGCACTGTGTTGCTTTCACAGTTGTTTATATCTGGCTTCATGTTTGCATTAGATGCAGTATTTGCATTAGATGTAGTATAGAAGGATTTTAAAAGCATCTGGTGGACTTAGCCATACATTCCACCTACAATTATACTTATTAGAGGTTTAGGGGTTAGTAATAAAACTGTTGTAGTGTTCCTAGGAGTCTACAGGGGCTTATTTGTTAATATCTAGTATCTCTGATTGACTGGGTAGATGAAGGGGTTATTAATGATATCCATTATCCATATTGGTATAGAATGGTTGTGTGCTACTATCTAGGCATTTTACTGCTGAAAAGCTATTAACTCGGGTGTAGTTATGGTTGTAGTATTTTTAAGGGAAATATACCCAGAATTGTTATAGTGTTAGTGTTGAGCGATTACGTTGGCCATCGACATTGGTCGATAGTCGACCATCATCGACAAGATATTCGATGGTCGATGATAGATGATCGCCGATGACCATTAAAGTCTATGGGAGAGTAACAACACCTTCATCTTTAAAACCCAAACAGGGCTGGGAAGCTGGAATTAACCTCCACAACAGTCAAATGGATACGTGCTACATCTTAGGCAACACACTTAGGTTATAAAAGCCACAGAAAAAAAATCACAGACCATTCACTATCCCTGTCTTGCACCACAGCATGACCCCTCAACCTGCATGACCCACAACTGACACAGTGCCAGAAGGCAGAATGAATTGAACCCTCATTTTACTTGAATTGGACCTTGAATATCCCTGTCCTGGAACGCATCATGAGCCCCCAAACCTGCATGCCCCCGATTAAAAAGTGCCCGGAAAAAAAGGGGTCTTTTTAACCACCATTTTAGTTTCACTGGACATTGACTATACCTGTCCTGGGCCACAGCATGAGCCCCAAACCTGCATGACCCCCAGATTAAAAAGTGCCGGAAAAAGGAGTCCTTGAACCCCCATTTTAGTTGAACTGGACATAGACTATCCCTGTCCTGGGCCACAGCATGAGCCCCAAACCTGCATGACCCCAGATTAAAAGTGCCGGAAAAAGGAGTCATTCAACCCACCATTTTAGTTTCACTGGACATTGACTATACCTGTCCTGGGCCACAGCATGAGCCCAACCTGCATGACCCCAGATTAAAAAGTGCCGGGGAAAAAAGGGGTCTTTAACCACCATCTTAGTTTCACTGGACATATACTGTCCCTGTCCTGGATAGCGCTTGCCCCTCCATCAGGGCCGCCAACAGAAATTTCAGGGCCCCATACAGCTGAAGCACCTGGGCCCCCCCCCCCCAGAAACCCCCCCCAGAAAAACCCGATCGCCCCCCGCCCAACAAAAAAAAAACGGCCTTAGGACATAAATGCGCCCATTTTTTACCACATAATACAGTGTGCAAAAAAGAACTCTATTGTGTGTACCAATAGCAAGTGAGCACACATCTGTCCGTCTCACACATCATAGAAAACAGGGCTAAATAGCTCCATCCCATATCCCCCTCC